>OY783213.1:1357869-1479113 GCA_963678705.1 Panorpa germanica | reverse complement strand
AATTTTGTACTGAACACCTTTGATGAGCTATTGTTAAACTTTTATTTATTTTAATGCTATTCCGGCAACTTATTTGAGCAATATTTTTAATAGGGATCCCTACGTCCCTTTCATATCGTTTTAGAAGAGTATGGTGAACTATTGGAATATTGAGGCAAACTAGAATATTCTTTAAATGAGTTATGCTAATTCTACCGGTTATAGTTGCTAGAAAATAATAGTCATAATTAAAGAATAGAAAAGAAAATAAATTGAATATTACTATCTTCTTTTTATAGAAATATTTACCCATAACAGTTTCTCCATTAATCACACATTTACCAGTGGTGGTTTGTTGTGATGTTCTTCTCTCGTACATTTATTTTACATCGATGACATTCAATATGAAATGTACTTGCTAGGCCCATGACATCTTTTTTTTTAAATCGGAAAGACAGGGCATCATTACACGAATCACAACACATAAAATTGGCTATTTTATTGATGTCAATAATTTGTCGGCTTTCAACAATTAATCCTAAAATGTTAAACAGCATAGTGAGGTTTTATGAAAGATTCAATTTTGTACCAAACATCCGACAATTTTTAAAAAAATTGTAAACAATTTACATGTATAAAAAGATTAATATAAAATATAATATTAAATACAATCATTAAACATACCGTAGTTGCAAACACATATTAGCTGAATTATTATCTATTTCTAGTGGTCGTTCTTTGCAAAATAATCCTTTCTTGTCACGCTTTTGTGGTATATATATATAAATTTTTAAATGTCAAAAATTTAAATTTATTCAAATGTCACATGGAAAAAAAAACAAAATAGCTGTGTTGCCAAATGTTAAATTCACGTCACGTGATAGTTTTCTTCCCTTCTCCCCACAAATGCTCAAACCTATCCCAACCCTTCAAAATTCACTATTACACCACGCCCTCGCTCATACATCCTTAAATGATTTCAAATGGAACCTGGAGGAACTTCATCGGCTCAATTTGGCAAAAAGGTAGACGATCAATTGAAAAACGCGGAAGAGAACAGGAAACGTGTATATAACCAAAATAGACGTCCAGTTCTGTTTAAAGTCAGAGATTTAGTGCCCACAGGGTCCAAGAGGTAATGACAGAAAAAGCTCCCCGTTTCCGGTCCAAGCAGAAGCCGTTGCTATTTTTTGACCTTAACCTATCTTCGTGCGTTTTGTTGTCTAGTGAGGAGATTTATGTCGTCCTGGAACTACGTTTTCTGTTATTTATTTAATTTATAATCTGGAAGCAATGTGAGTCTCCAATGTCAAGTTCCTGAGCTACAGCTTTTATTAACTCTTCGTTATTTTATTTTAATATGCAAAATTATGTTCGTATCTTTATGTATTTATTTTCATTTTGTTAAACCGACTACATGTTGACTTAAAATATTAAATTATTATTCGTTTAATTTTTGTGTATGAAAATACACAACCGCGTAATAATATTATGAAAGAATCAAGTTTAATAGTCCTTCGTATATTTTGCAAGTAATTATAATTCTGATTACAGTTATTATGAATTCACCGGCTATAGCTACTATTTCAAGATTATATGCCGCTGGAGCTACTACAAAAATTGTTGTTGATACGACTAACTTTCTTGGTTTAGACTACTATTGTTTCGGTGTGGAGTTGCTAAGTGTTACACCGGATACCAGGAAAAATTTTCCGTTTCTTTTGCCAGCAACAGATTCTGTCATTATTTTTCAGGTATCGTTTATACTAGGCCTATCCAGCTTACAAACTATTTGTTAAGTGTAGATCCTAGAAAAATATTCTCTTTTGGGTTGTACCTTGGCCGATAAATTTTGCCTTTAGTGAAATTTTTTTTTTTTAAACCTTACCTTCCTAAAATGTATTTTTTTTTTATTATATTAATTGTGTGCCTTTTGGCATTACAATCTACATTATTATATTTCTTAATGCATTTCATATAAATTCAATATAATGTACCCTGTATTTAATAGGTTAATTCCCCTATAGTTCTTGGCTTCGTGTCTATTTCGCTTTTTATATATCGGATTCAGTATCCCTTCTCTCCAGCTGTCTCGCAGGTCTCCTTTTTTCTATATCTAATTCAACGCTATAACTAATCCTTTCTCTATCAATTCTCGCCCAACTTTCCACGCTTCGTTCTTTAGTCCATCTCTACCTAGTGCTTTCTTTTCCTTGAGTTTTTGAATTTGTGTTTTAAGTTCATTTAGTTCTATTTCGTTTACATTCTCCTTCTCTTTGTTTCCCTTTTTTGTACTCTCGTTTCTTATCTTTCCTCCTAGTACTCCCATAAAGTGTTTCGTTCACTCTTCCATTTTTATTTCCTTACTTGACTCTTTCCTTTGACTTTTCTCTCTATTTATGTAATCCCATGCCTACCTTTCCGTTGTTTTTTCTCTTATTACTTTTTCTATCTTCTTCATATCTATTCTCAATCATTCTTTTTATCTTTTATCTTATCGGTATAATCCCTTTGCTTCCTCTTAAAGTCTTCTTTACTAAACTCTGCTTTCTTCCATTAGTTAGTTCTTTAGTTATCTTTTTAACACTTTTTTTCCTTTCTTTACATTCTTTATCCCACTATTTGTTTTCTCCAGTTCTATCAGACCTTTTCTACCTTATACCTTGGGTTGCTTAATTCATCCTCTTTTCAATATCCTCTATTTCCTCCATTACTCCTTTTCCCTCGTATCTCCGTTTCAATTCCTCCATAAACTTCTTCCTTCCTTCCTTCGTCCAATCACTGCCTTCTCTCCATTCATCGTCCATTCTTTCTTCTCTCCTGGCCTCCAAATCCACCACCAGAGGTGGTAGGTGATCCGAGTCCACCCTATTGTCCACTTTCATTCTTGCTACCTTCTTTCCTCCTCCCAGCGTTGTCACCACGTATTCGATCACTGTATCCCCTCTGCCTCCCACATAGGTATATTCTCCTTCTTTATTTCCTACCTTATTCCCATTTAGGACTAACCATTATTGTTCTTCTAGCATTTCCATTAGTTCTTTTCTCTCAACGTTTATTGTATTGTCTTTTGTTATTCTTTTCTTTTTACTATTTCCCCATTTTTCGTCCACCTCTCGCAACTCTCCAATTTTTGCGTTGAAATCCCTTCCAATTAATAGATTTTCCTGTTTCTCATCCTTAATTATTTCTTTTATTTCTTTCATCCGTTCTTTTATATTACCTTTACTGTATATTGTTACTATTTCCCATGTCTCCTCTTCAAGTGTTACCGTCCTCCTTACTGCTGTTTCTCTTCTGTCTGGTACCTCTTCCTCTTTTAACTCCCTACGTACACCCGTTATAATTCCGCCTCTTGCTCTCCCTTTCTTATGCTCTCTAACAGCACCTTGGCACACTCATCTGTAGTTTTTCAATAGTTTGTTTTCCCATTCTTTGCTTTCCAGCCATGTTTCCACCATCCCAATCACATCCCAACTTGTGATGTATTTCCAGAAATCCTTATCTTTTCTTTTTATACCCGCCACGTTCCAGAAACCTAACTCTATCCTCTTTTTTACTTATTTTCTTTCATCTCTTCCCCTTTTACCTCTCTCTTTACTTTCCCCAACCTCATTCCCCATTTTTTCGAAATTCCCCCTTTTCCAGTTCTTTATTTTTTTTATTCCATATATACTGCTTTCCTTCACTCCATACTTTCTCATAACCGACCTTCACAACCTTTTTACCCTTCTCTTTTTTCTTTTTTGCCCACTGCCTCAGTTGCCACTGCACTTCTCTCACTTCTCTCTCTCTTAAATCGTCTTCGATGTACACATGCGTGCTCCTCAATGAACTTTTTCTCGACATTATATTTCTCTTCTGTTCTTCTCCCTCACATCTCGCTATCACCATTTCCTTTCTTTTCCAACCGTAAACGCTTGCATTATTTTTACTCCTTCCTTCAATTCTTTTAGCATCCATTCTTTCACTGCTTTTCGCTGTTCCGTGCCTATCTTGCTTTTTTAAAAACCCCTTATAAGTACATTGTCTCTCTTCTCGCGCTTCCTCGCTATTTCCTGTTCTTTTTCCAACTCCTTAACCTTTTCTCTAAATTCTTTCTCTGTTTCTTCCTTTTCCTTTTCATCTTGTTTTTTTTCTTCTTTTTTCTCTTTTTCCAACCTCCTCATAAGATCTTCCCTTTCCTTGCGCGATTCTTCGATGAATATCTTAAATTCTTCTTCCATCTTTTTTAATCTCTCCCTCATTTGCTTCATTTCTTCTTGCATTTCTTTTTCTTTCTGTAACACCCTTTTGATTTTATCCTCTGTTACGTCCTCTTTTTTCTCATCTTGCTTCCTTCTCGTCTTCATTCCCCCCGGCATTTTTTTCTCACCACGTCACCTATTGTTATTTTTGTTATTTGTTCAATTCTTTGTTACTTTGTTATTTCTATTGTTACTCAATACAAAGAGAATTTTTAAGACAATTTATTAACAACACTATTAACAAATTCTTGTAAGGTATTTAATTAGCTTAGTCGCTTTCTTGGCGGATGGTTCTTCAAAAATTAGTTGAATATATGATAATTATAATATCGATTGTGATATTAATTTTCCCAAAGTTCACACCTATGGGTGTGAATCTGGGATACCTTGTCGACTGTTAATTTATTATTTTAGTCTTCAATGGGGTTGTTATGAGTAATGGGGTTGTGTCCTATGTCTTAATTTCTATAAAAGTGTGCTATATATTGATAAAGTGGGTTACTAAAACCGTGGGTTACTAAAGTGGGTTATATGTTAAGAGATATTAACAATTAAAAATTCATTTTGTCTCTTTAATTATTAAAGATATTTAACGTTGTACACATTCCAAATGCGTGTGACAACACAACCGCTGCCAACCTTACAGCTTATTAATCTCTGCTTATTATTAATCTCTGTTATTTAACTATCAACAGCTACAAAACATTACCGCAGCACTGACCTACTCAACAAATAACTGACGTATAAATGCATTTCACGTCATACAATTATGGCTGACCATTTCTAGCGCTAAAACTACAATTCAAACTTTTAATTGCTATATCTCCGTCAACATTTAGATATTTAATAAAATAAACACGCCAGTACACATTTAATAACATCAATTTCAATCAACAATTGAAAACTCGAGCACTAAAAAATGAGGACACAAGCCCATTCATTGCCTACAAGTAGGAATATTAATTTGGTGAGTTCTCACTCATTTTTGGTTTTGTCAGGGTTACTTTTTCATTTCTTGATTGTAGTTTCCACGAATTTGCATGTTTTTGGTTTTCCGTCAACTTATTGTTGTACGTAAATGTTACTGTTTACCATCTGAGAATATTGCTCTAGATTAGTAACATTTTTAATTTTAGAATATAATATTAGTGCTCTCATTTACCTTCGCCGCTGAAATAAAATTGTCAAATTTCAATCAAAGTAATCTATTTTGCTCGTACTCAATATTTTTACAAATTTAATTTAAAAATTGTTGGTCTTGCAAAGCATAAACTCTCCGAATCTTTACAAATTTTGCACCGCTACTGAAATATGTATAATTAGAGTCTCAATACTTAGTTTTTACTTTATTTTTTCCACATTTGGGACTATTAACCACCCATTTCCTCCATTGCTTGCCATCTGGATCCGTAGTGTTCTGCCCCAGACGCAACCCCTATCAATTCAATTCTATAATGGATATAATTTTTTTTTACTGCATCACCTTGCAAAAATTATTAGCACTTAAAAAAGTTATATACACATATAAACATTAACAATACATAATTCATAACTTATAATTTACAACTAATAAACATACTAAAATAAAGAGATGAACTCTGCCTACAAATGAACAAAGTATCAATTAAATTCTACTACTGAATGTATTTTGAATGTCTAACACATAGAGAACTATTTCACTTCTATTCAAAATTCTACATGCAAAATATCATAGTTGGACTTCTATATTGTTCTTATAATTGTTTTATAACCTTCTACCCTAACATTACACTTAGGCAATGTAATGTTTTTTATTTTCGTTATTAATATATCAATCTATATCTGCATACTAAATTTCAGTTTTGTATTTATATTATAGCATTAGTGCTGAACATAATTTCCGCCACTAAACTAAATTTGTCAAAGTAGGCACAGGAATCAATTTTGGTTGTACCAAAGACATATATGCTAAATTATAGCCTTTCATCCTCATAAATTTAATATTTCTGATTTTTGGTTCCCGGCGCCAACCCTCACTGGAAAATTGCAGTTTTCTATAGTTTGTCTTTAATGACCAACGTCTCAAATTTCAACGTTCTAAATCTGGTGTGACATTGTCCCTAAAAATTCGCGCCGCTATTGAATAAAAATGTTTGTGTTTCAATTATTGGCAAATATACACCATTTGTGTCTCAATATATACCCCAAGTTTCAATTGTCTTTATTCAAAATTTCTAGATTTTACGGTCTCAACTTCCGGCGCCTCGAAAAATTTAGGGTTTCCTCTTTTATTTTCATTAGTTACTGTCTAAAGGGAGCTTACATGACAAATTTATATATTCTCTACCTTTTTATTAAAGACCATTTATAGAGACTCTCCGACATACTAAATTTCAAAATTGAGCTCTATTGCAAAGCTGTTGTTGCCTCTACTTTCTTAATTTCGCGCCTCATTTCAGTTTTCTATCTTTTCTAGTTTGTCAGAAAATTGCCAAAGTATTTTTTCGAATTTTCCGGTTTTTCCAGAATAAGTTTTTTTACGGAAATTCAGAAAAAAATTCAGGGACGTAGAACGTCTTAGAAATTCGTCCTTTACATAATATTATAATTTAAAAAACTTTGTACGCGCCGTTTAGAAGATATCATATACGATTTTATTACCTGATTTCTAGATATTTCACAGGCATTTGATTGTGTGTGGCATGAAGGACTTCTCTGTAAAATTAAGTACAAATTTCCCACTTACTGCAGTATACTAAGGTCATATTTTAAAAACATATACTTTAAGGTTAAGCATGAGGATGTAATAACAAACAGATTCTGACTGGAGTACTACAGGGTAGCGTATTGGGGCCTATATTATATCTGCTATACACAGCAGACCTACCTGTGGAAAGTTCAGTAATGACTTTTGCTGACGATACGGTAATATTGGCGTCGCATAATAATCCAGCTTATGCCTCGACTATGCTACAGAAAAATCTAGACAAACTATCTTATATCTTCACAAATACAGTGTGTTAATTAATGAAACAGCTTAATTAATAATAAACACAACACATGGATTTTCGTATAATATTAACACTTAACAATTTATTAAATGCGGTACAATGGATTAACAACAATAATTTTAAAAACTAAGTTTTATATTAGAAAGGTTCAAACAAGTAAGATTGTATATTATATTATGAAAGCGCGTGGTATTTATTAATACATAATTGAGCACACGGTCTTTCAATAATATTTATTTGAAATATATTTGTAGGTTGAGTAGGTCTTACTTGCTTGAAGATTGTCGTAAAAAGAGAAATTTAAAATGTATTTAATGACAAAAGTGAAAAATAGTATAATGAAGGGAAGGGGAAACATCCCTTCTGGCAAGTATAACTAACTTGTGACGTCACAGCAACCAACACAAGTGGTTCACATCTGTTGGTCTTATCTACCTGATAATACTAAAAAGGATCTACTGAACCCAAAAATGAAATATTTTGAGTTCAGACATATTTAAAATCTTGTGCAATAATATTATTTAGATTGACAATTGATTTTATGAGTAAATGTTTAATGAGAACAATTCCACTTTTCCTGGCTTAAGTTGAATTTGTCCATGGCGCCCTACGAAAAGGAAATTATTATTCATGATGAAATGCACATATATTAATGTTCATAGGGCAATAGAGCCAGTTTATGCACAGTGCGTTTCACTAAACCACTAATTGTTTTTATTTCACACACTCTTGTAATAATGTCCTTCCCAGTGATGAAGGAGATGATTCACCCCAGAGTCCATCTCTGTAGTGGCAAATTGTCATCCTTGATGATTACTGAATCTCGCGGTCCTGAACCCGTTGATAGTTTCCAGTTCCTTCTTCGTTGTAGGTAAATTACAAAAAAATAGTCATGACGCCATCTCTGCCAAAAGCGCTGAATGCGGTGTTGAATAACTTGAGTCCATGTGGATTTTGATCAGCGACTTGCGGCATCGAAAGTGATGTAATCGTTCTGTTTATTAATAGGTGGAAAGGAGTAATAGGTTCTAGGTCGTGAGAATTGCTGGACATTGGATACAATGGTCTGGAGTTAAGGATGCTTTCAATTTGAACAAGTATTGTGTATGTGTGCTTTGCTAAAGTTGGTTTATGTGTGTATAATGTTTGCGTGAATAATTTGAAAGTGATTATGCAAAGTTGTATGAGATCTAATGGCTCAAAAATTGTACCTGTGAATAATAATATTGTGCGCTTGGTCACATTGCTAAAGGGTGGTACATTCGAGATCTTATATTTTATGTAATTGTCTTTGCATTTGTAAATTAATTGATTATTATTATCATCTCCAGTTGTTTGATCGTCAGCATAAAAATCTTGTAAGATGTATGTTGAGACTAAATGGTATTTGAATGAATTATAATAGTTGGCTTGCGTTAACCATCTGATAGCAAGAAATGATATTGACGCTTGACCACAGGTGACTGTATTGAGGTGGTAGGCCTTAAGGTCTTCTTTGGGCGAGAATCGCGAAAGAAGCGATTGTAGGTTTCGTCGGTCATCGCGCATTTGAACTTGTCGGTACATTTTCTTAATGTCGGCGCACACGATGAATTTGAAATTTTGAAATATTGATAGTATGTTGAAAGGCGAGCCTTGTAGGTTGAGAGCGACAGCCTAAATTTTGTTTAGAGAGCCGATGGATATTTTAGCAGAGCCATCGAAAACTACTCTTAATTTTGTTGTTGTGCTATATGACATGAGCACCCCGTGGTGTGGTGATAAATAAGCAATGCATTTATTGTTGGGGTGTGTATTGAAAGACATGTGGCTGAGTGAAATGTACTCCTTCATAAAATTGTAGCATTGAATCTTGATCTCAGGGTTTTTAAATAGAGATTTCTCAAGATGAAATTGTTTTGTGGCTATCGTTTTAGTTTGGTCTAATTTGAATGGAATGTCTACGGCAAAACGCACATTAAATAATATAGCAGTTGTTGCCTTTTGTTTTTCGCAAACAACCTTTTCTGGGAAGAACTGAACAAAATTCGAAGAGTTCTCAATGGCCCAGAAGCGTTGTAGTTAGGTTTGAGATAAAAGTTTTGACGTGACGTAACATTGCTCGATGCCATTATGTGTGGATGAATTGTTGTGTACTGGTGATTCAGAATGAATCCAATGCTGTTGTAATGCAAATGTTGACTCGGGGTTTGACGCCACTGGTGAATGTGAGTTTAAAAAGGTTTGGTATTTGCATAAAGCAACACAATATTTTTCAAATGTTGCTGATAAATCCCTTTCAATTTCAGTAGCAGCCGTAGTATTTGTTTCATTGATTGTCCCGAGTAATGTTATATTTGATTCCCTAAATTTATTATATGTTTCTTTTAATAAAGTAAATCTACTAGAGATTTCTCCTCTGACTATGCATGCGCTATCAAGGTCTACCTCATCAATGTAATTGATCAAGTTTAATATTTGCGTTTTGATAATGCGACACTGGATGCGTTGTCTCGTCAAGTCTGACATTTTGTAGAGTTATGAAAGGAAACGTTGAAAAGTGAAAAAAAAGAATCGCAAAAATTGTTTATAAATAATTTGGAACGTGTGTATAAATGGTTGTAGAAATAATGAATGTCCAAATTATTTAATGAAGTTTGTATAAAAATATCGTTAGTGTAGCTACGAATATTATTATCTCTCTGTTACACGTGTTTGTTAAAAATTGTAAATTGTAAATGTAATTGTTGTGCGTTAGATTGTGTAACAGAGCTTTGCAAAGGTATTGAAGTATAAATTTTTATTGTATTGCAATTGTAAATAATTGTAATAATAATGTTTGCAATGATTGTTCATAAATATTTTGGTTTGTGTGTATAATGTGGTTTGTGAGAAATAATGAATATCCAAATTATTTAATGAAGCTTGTATAAAAATATCGTTAGTGTAGAAACGAATATTAATATCTCTCTGTTACACGTGTTAATTAAAAATTGTACGTTGTAAATGTAATTGTTGTACATGAGATTGTGTAACAGAGCTTTGCAAAAGTATTGAAAAATGTATTTTTGTTGTATAATAATTGTAATAATAATATTTGCAATAATTGTTTATAAATAATTCGGTAAATGATTTGTGAATATCCAAATTATTTAAAAAAGCTTGTATAAAAATATCGTTCGTGTAGATACGAATATTAATATCTCTCTGTTACACGTGTTAATTAAAAATTGTACGTTGTAAATGTAATTGTTGTACGTGAGATTGTGTAACAGAGCTTTGCAAAAGTATTGAAAAATGAATTTTTGTTATATAGTAATTGTAAATAATTGTAATAATAATATTTGCAATGATTGTTCATAACTAATTTGGTACGTGTGTATAATGTGGTTTGTGAGAAATAATGAATATCCAAATTATTTAATGAAGCTTGTAAAGAAATATCGTTAGTGTAGAAACGAATATTAATAGCTCTCTGATACACGTGTTTGTTAAAAATTGTAAATTGTAAATGTAATTGTTGTACGTTAGATTGTGTAACAGAGCTTTGCAAAATTATTGAAATATGAATTTTTGTTGTGTTGTAATAATTGTTTATAAATAACTTGGTGATTGGTTTGATAAAAATGATGAATGTCCAAGTTATTTAATAAACCTTGCATAAAAATATCGTCCAATTCAGAGACAGATATTAATATGGCTCTTTCTACTCTACTTTCTACGTGTTGATAAGGGTTGTAAGTTTTAAATAATTGTTGCACACACAATACACAGTAATATAAATTAAAACTATGGATTATAGGAAGTGTAATATGAAAGGAAAATGAACTTAGCTTGTTTTGATGCTATGCTGTAGTGTTTCAGGGCTGTGTCTGCCGTTGTATTTTTGTAGATTTGCTGATCCGTTGTACATAGGGTTCTAAATGGTTGGTTGAACTCCTATACTGAATTCGGTCGGCGTGTGATAAAGTGGCAGCTAGCTCTGGTTTTTTATGCGTCCGTGTGTTTGTTGATTTGTAGCGATGTTGAATTATTAATTAAGCTACTTGCTGGTTGAATTTGTCTTTGGATATATGACGATATCCGTTCTCTAAGGACCAAAATGTTAATTAATGAAACAGCTTAATTAATAATAAACACAACACATGGATTTTCGTATAATATTAACACTTAACAATTTATTTAATGTGGTACAATGGATTAACAATAATTATTTTAATAACTAAGTTTTATATTAGAAAGGTTCAAACAAGTAAGATTGTATATTATATTATAAAAGCGCGTGGTATTTATTAATACATATTTGAGCACACGGTCTTTCAATAATATTTATTTGAATTGTATTTGTAGGTTGAGTAGGTCTTACTTGCTTGAAGATTGTCGTAAAAAAAAAAATTTAAAATGTATTTAATGACTAAAGTAAAAAATAGTATAATGAAGGGAAGGGGAAACACCCCTTTTGGCAAATATAACTAACTTGTGACGTCACAGCAATCAACACAAGTGGTTCACATCTGTTGGTCTTATCTACCTGATAATACTAAAAAGGATCTACTGAACCCAAAAATGAAATATTTTGAGTTCAGACATATTTAAAATATTATGCAATAATATTATTTAGATTGACAATTGATTTTATGAGTAAATGTTTAATGAGAACAATTCCACTTTTCCTGGCTTAAGTTGAATTTGTCCACAGTGTACATTAAACAATGTCAGTATACCGTAGGCTGACCTTGTGAGGTACCTGGGAATACACCTAGACAGAAGACTTATTTGGAAGAAGCACATATTTACAAAAAAGAAAGCAACTTGGCCTACAACTGAGGAAGATGTACTGGCTGATAGAACGTAAGTCACAACTTAGCACAGAAAACAAACTCCTGTTTTACAAATCCATACTTAAACCGGTATGGTCATATGGTATCCAACTATAGGGAACTGCATCTACCTCTAATATTGAGATAATCTAAAGATTTCAGTTCAAGGATTGTCACAAATGCACCATGGTTTATACCTAATCACATACTACATTGAGACCTGGATATACCTACAGTAAAAGAAGGAATAGTGCTTATAAGTTGCAGATAAGTCTAAACTACATAACCGACTGTCTTCATGACTGGCGTATTAAGGCAGGTGAAACTGAATCAGTACAAGTGAAGTTTACCACTAAACGCGATATATGCCCACCTGTGAAGCTAAATGTCTCAAAATGAATTCAAATACCACAAGCAAATGAAGAAAAATATCTAGAATTTACTTAGATAGGCGTATCACATGGAGGAAACAAATATTTACAAAAAGTAAGGCCCTAGAATTACAACTACGGAAATTATACTGGCTTATAAACAAGAACTCTAAGTTATCCATAGAGAACAAAATATTATTGTACAAATGTATACTTTAACCTATATGGACTTATGGATTACAACTACGGGGCACGTCAGCGAAGTCCAACATAGAGATCTTGCAAAGGTCTTAATCAAAAACACTTAGTATCGTTGTAGACGCACCATGGTATATTACAAACAATGCACCACGATCTAGACATACCTACGGTGAGAGAGGAAATTAAAACCCGAACGGTGAAATACAAAGACCATTTAGAGAACCACCCAAATACATACGAGTGCAACCTAATGGAAGATAGGACTATTTGCAGAAGACTGAAGAGGAGGGTACCTCAGGACTTAATCAAATAATATAATTTAAATAGAACGGATGTGTCACTGGACGCATACCGTACAAGATGTACTTATTGTAAGCCTTATTGTTAAATGTCAATAGAAAGATAGCAATATAAATAAATTATATACAAAAAAAAGGCGTCTATTGGTGGTTTGCGGTTTTGAGAATTGACTACTTAGTTGTCACAATGAAAAGTCCTTGGTGGTTAGTTCTTCTGTTCTGTAGCTCTATTTTTCGTTATAGTATTCTTGTATTCATAATAAAATAAAGTTTTGAACAGTGAATATAAACATAATTGATTTTTTAAGTAAAAATATAAAAATTTATTAAATGGATAAATCTAACCTTATTATTGGATGTTTTTTGACCAATCAACGAGTTTAAATAGATTAAATATACAGCTAAAAATAAATCTTGAAATTAGATTGTATAATGCTATCCGTGCAAGATACTAGCGTGTTTCAAGCTTATTAATTAAGGTAGGCGCAAGATTAAATAGCGAACGTAAATAGGAAACGGAACTTGTGGCTCGCTTGTAAAAATATGCTAATATAACACAATAAATAAAATTTTGTTTTCTTCATATGACGACTTTCTTTACAATTCTTCTTTCCGTTCTTACGATTCTCTTTCTAATTTTGATCCCTAGTAGCTGCAAATTTAATTGCAAGTTCACGACTGATAAGTTTTATCAATACAGCAGTTAAATTTTCAGTCTTATCTGTATCTATTATAACCAGCTTCGAAGAACTCTTGAAATATTAATTTTTCAGAGGTATCTGCTTCTGATTCATTGATGAAAGCATTCTTTTTAAATTTTAGTTTTTCTAATTTTACTAGTGAAGATTTTGCACATTTATCGAATTTTTTTTTTCTATTTGAAGTTTGTTCACTAGCTGATAGAACTTCACTCAATATAAATAATCATCAAAATGTATAAAACAACAAGTAATAAGTAGGGTAAGAAAGCGGGTTCTAGGACAGTTTAGAAGTTGAGATGTAAAGTATTGGAGTGGGGATGCATTTAGATCACGATATGAAGAGGGGGCGTGGCTAGACTATGTGGGACGTAATAGTGGGGTAAGGAGTGAGGGATAAGTAGATAAGCTGTGTTGTGATTGATTTTGAAGATGATGACGTCATTACAGCATTTATCTCTAGGTACAGTTTCTTTAATATCCTAGGATATGAGTGAGATAGCGATATTAATAATTATGTGTGTGTTGGTATTGGTGTAGAAGATACGCCGTAATTATTGCATTCTTCGTCAATTTCCGGAAGCCAATCGTTTATGTTCGTATCCTCGATGTAGCTGTGGATGCAGTCGGTATATTCCCACTTATGTATTTTTATGTATGTATGCATATGTAAGGAGATTCTGTTGTTGGAGGTGGTATTTAATATGGAGTGGTAGAGATGGTAAATTAATGCATAAATGTCATTTAAATAGAGATGATGTTGAGCTGTAATTACAGAGTAATGTTTTCTTAGTTCAAGCTAAAGTTTAATAGTATGAACGGATTTAAGAATATTCCAGGCGTAACATGGTTATTGGATTCGGAGGATTGGTACTGATGGGGGATAAATTTTTTAACAAAAATGCAATATCTTCAACCGTTTACGAGATATTTAAAGTTTTATTTTTTAGAAATTAAATCCGCCATTTTGGCTTAAATTTTTTTACTTTTGTCTTCTAATCGTGTTCTCCTGTTAGGGTGTTGGTACTGATGGGGGATAAATTTTTTATCAAAAATGCAATATCTTCAACCGTTTACGAGATATTTAAAGTTTTATTTTTTAGAAATTAAATCCGCCATTTTCACTAAAATTTTTTTACTTTCGTCTTCTAAACGTGTTCTCCTGTTAGGGTGTTGGTACTGATGGGGGATAAATTTTTTATCAAAAATGCAATATCTTCAACCGTTTACGAGTTATTAAAAGTTTTATTTTTTAGAAATTAAATCCGCCATTTTGGCTTAAATTTTTTTACTTTCGTCTTCTAATCGTGTTCTCCTGTTAGGGTGTTGGTACTGATGGGGGATAAATTTTTTATCAAAAATGCAATATCTTCAACCGTTTACGAGATATTTAAAGTTTAATTTTTTAGAAATTAAATCCGCCATTTTCACTAAAATTTTTTTACTTTCGTCTTCTAAACGTGTTCTCCTGTTAGTGTGTTGGTACTGATGGGGGATAAATTTTTTATCAAAAATGCAATATCTTCAACCGTTTACGAGTTATTTAAAGTTTTATTTTTTAGAAATTAAATCCGCCATTTTGACTTAAATTTTTTAACTTTCGTCTTCTAAACGTGTTCTCCTGTTAGGGTGTTGGTACTGATGGGGGATAAATTTTTTATCAAAAATGCAATATCTTCAACCGTTTACGAGATATTTAAAGTTTTATTTTTTAGAAATTAAATCCGCCATTTTGACTTAAATTTTTTTACTTTCGTCTTCTAAACGTGTTCTCCTGTTAGGGTGTTGGTACTGATAGGGGATAAATTTTTTATCAAAAATGCAATATCTTCAACCGTTTACGAGATATTTAAAGTTTTATTTTTTAGAAATTAAATCCGCCATTTTGACTAAAATTTTTTTACTTTCGTCTTCTAAACGTGTTCTCCTGTTAGGGTATTGGTACTGATGGGGGATAAATTTTTTATCAAAAATGCAATATCTTCAACCGTTTACGAGATATTTAAAGTTTTATTTTTTAGAAATTAAATCCGCCATTTTGCCTAAAATTTTTTTACTTTCGTCTTCTAAACGTGTTCTCCTGTTAGGATATTGGTACTGATGGGGGATAAATTTTTTATCAAAAATGCAATATCTTCAACCGTTTACGAGATATTTAAAGTTTTATTTTTTAGAAATTAAATCCGCCATTTTGACTGGGGATAAATTTTTTATCAAAAATGCAATATCTTCAACCGTTTACGAGATATTTAAAGTTTTATTTTTTAGAAATTAAATCCGCCATTTTGACTAAAATTTTTTTACTTTTGTCTTCTAAACGTGTTCTCCTGTTAGGGTATTGGTATTGATGGGGGATAAATTTTTTATCAAAAATGCAATATCTTCAACCGTTTACGAGTTATTTAAAGTTTTATTTTTTAGAAATTAATTCCGCCATTTTGACTTAAATTTTTTTACTTTCGTCTTCTAAACGTGTTCTCCTGTTAGGGTGTTGGTACTGATGGGGGATAAAATTTTTATCAAAAATGCAATATCTTCAACCGTTTACGAGATATTTAAAGTTTTATTTTTTAGAAATTAAATCCGCTATTTTGACTAAAATTTTTTTACTTTCGTCTTCTAAACGTGTTCTCCTGTTAGGGTATTGGTACTGATGGGGGATAAATTTTTTATCAAAAATGCAATATCTTCAACCGTTTACGAGATATTTAAAGTTTTATTTTTTAGAAATTAAATGCGCCATTTTGCCTAAAATTTTTTTACTTTCGTCTTCTAAACGTGTTCTCCTGTTAGGGTATTGGTACTGATGGGGGATAAATTTTTTATCAAAAATGCAATATCTTCAACCGTTCACGAGATATTTAAAGTTTTATTTTTTAGAAATTAAATCCGCCATTTTGACTAAAATTTTTTTACTTTTGTCTTCTAAACGTGTTCTCCTGTTAGGGTATTGGTACTGATGGGGGATAAATTTTTTATCAAAAATGCAATATCTTCAACCGTTTACGAGATATTTAGTTTTATTTTTTAGAAATTAAATCCGCCATTTTGACTAAAATTTTTTTACTTTCGTCTTCTAAACGTGTTCTCCTGTTAGGGTATTGATACTGATGGGGGATAAATTTTTTATCAAAAATGCAATATCTTCAACCGTTTACGAGATATTTAAAGTTTTATTTTTTAGAAATTAAATCCGCCATTTTGACTAAAATTTTTTTACTTTCGTCTTCTAAACGTGTTCTCCTGTTAGGGTGTTGGTACTGATGGGGGATAAATTTTTTATCAAAAATGCAATATCTTCAACCGTTTACGAGTTATTTAAAGTTTTATTTTATAGAAATTAAATCCGCCATTTTGACTTAAATTTTTTTACTTTCGTCTTCTAAACGTGTTCTCCTGTTAGGGTGTTGGTACTGATGGGGGATAAATTTTTTATCAAAAATGCAATATCTTCAACCGTTTACGAGATATTTAAAGTTTTATTTTTTAGAAATTAAATCCGCAATTTTCACTAAAATTTTTTTACTTTCGTCTTCTAAACGTGTTCTCCTGTTAGGGTGTTGGTACTGATAAGGGATAAATTTTTTATCAAAAATGCAATATCTTCAACCGTTTACGAGTTATTTAAAGTTTTATTTTTTAGAAATTAAAACCGCCATTTTGACTTAAATTTTTTTACTTTCGTCTTCTAAACGTGTTCTCCTGTTAGGGTATTGGTACTGATGGGGGATAAATTTTTTATCAAAAATGCAATATCTTCAACCGTTTACGAGATATTTAAAGTTTTATTTTTTAGAAATTAAATCCGCCATTTTGCCTAAAATTTTTTTACTTTCGTCTTCTAAACGTGTTCTCCTGTTAGGGTATTGGTACTGATGGGGGATAAATTTTTTATCAAAAATGCAATATCTTCAACCGTTTACGAGATATTTAAAGTTTTATTTTTTAGAAATTAAATCCGCCATTTTGACTAAAATTTTTTTACTTTTGTCTTCTAAACGTGTTCTCCTGTTAGGGTATTGGTACTGATGGGGGATAAATTTTTTATCAAAAATGCAATATCTTCAACCGTTTACGAGATATTTAAAGTTTTATTTTTTAGAAATTAAATCCGCCATTTTGACTAAAATTTTTTTACTTTCGTCTTCTAAACGTGTTCTCCTGTTAGGGTATTGGTACTGATGTTGAATACTAAATGTTGAATGAAAACGTCTGCTGAAAAAAGAACTGCAAATATATAATATATTTAATTTTTTTTATAACAAGAAGAAAATAATAAGAGTTAAAAAAAAGATTTATGATTCATTTTCAAGATTGGATAATCTGAATCGTCATGAAAATGTATCTTGTAATTCAAATAAATTATTGTGTGAATATTGTGGTTTCATATATACAAATATAAGAAATTATACTCATCATTTATTGAAAATACATCAAATTGAATTTGAGTGCAATAATAAACGCAAATTGGATGCTGAACCTGAAATATCAAGTAAACGATCCAAAGCGGAGTTAATTGAGAGTTCATTAACTAAAAAGAAAATTACGGATTGGTGTAATGTATGCAAAAGTAATGTGTTAAATAAAAATCTATATAATCATTATAGAAGTAATGAGCATAAAAGACTAGCAAGTGTAGTTGTAGAATGCGATAATGATATACAAAAAATTACTTCAGCATTTAAGAATCGTATTGCAACATATAGATTACATACTAAGGAAATGTTTAACAGTATTAAAGAATACATGATATTTTTTCAAAATAAAGTATTCGTATTATTGGAAAAGTATTTAAAAAAATTTATTACAATTAAAGTAAATATTGAATTATTTGGTTTATATGTAAAATATAATAAAGATGAGAAGTTATTAATTGATATAAAATCTTTTAACACTAAAAATAAAGTGATTAATAACATGGATAAAATCCATGGATCTAAAGGAAATATATAATAATTTTAGAAATGTTATTGAAATAAAAAGTGAAGAATTTCAAGAACGTGATTCAGGATGGAGTCTTAAGGAAATAATGCATTTGGAAATAAATATTAACAGATATAATCCTTTGCGGGGATCATCTTATATTGATTTACCAAAGAAAGTTAAAGATAAAAAGGCTATAGTAAATGTAGTAAATAATGATCAAGCTTGCTTTATGTGGGCTATAACTTCAGCATTGTATCCAGCATCAAAAAGTATGGATAGAGTTACATCATATCCACATTATTCAAAAGTACTTAATTCAAATGGTATAGAATTACCGATGAAATTAAAAGATATTAGAACATTTGAGAAGAATAATGATATAAGTGTGAATGTTTATGGACTTGAAAATAATTTCATTGTGGGACCGTTGCATTATACATCTAAAAAGAAGAAAGAACATGTTAATTTATTGTATATTGAAGATTTGAGTAATGGACATTATTGTTGGATTAAAAATATATCAAGATTAATAAGAAGTCAATTTACTAAGCATACTAGTAAACAATTTTTGTGTGATGGATGCTTTTCATTTTTTAACACAGAAGATCAGTTAAATAGACATTTAGAATATGATTGCAATAAGATATATACAATCCTTCCTTCTTAGTATAACGCTAAAGATAAAATGGGTAATATGATATCTCAAAACATTTTAAAATTCGATAATCATAAGAATCAATTACGCGTTCCATTTGTGATATATCGAGATTTTGAAACATTATTAAAACCCATTAGTACTTGTTATCCTGAAACTAATACATCATTTTCAAATAATATTCAAATTCATGAACCATATTCTTTTGCTTATTATATTAAATGTTCCTTTAATGATTCCTTAAGTAAGTTTGTTACGTACAGAGGTATTAATTGCGTTAAAGTATTTATTGAAACAATAACTGAAGACGCTAAACAAATTTATAAAGTCTTAAATAAAGTGAAGCCTTTAAATAAATTATCTGATTGGCAAAAACAGGAATATGATGAAGCTTCTATTTGCCATATTTGTGAAGGTATCCTCAATGGTGATAAAGTGTTAGATCATTGTCATTTAACTGGTAATTACCGAGGAGCTGCTCATAATCATTACAATTTAAAATTTACAATTCCAAAGTTTATACCTGTAATATTCCATAACTTAAGTAATTACGATAGCCATATAATTGTAAAAGAATTAGGTAATGATAGTGGAAAAATTGAAGTTATTCCAGAAAATAAGGAAAAGTATATATCTTTTACGAAACATATTTTGGTGGAATCAAAAGTCGATAAAAATGATAAAGTTCATAACTGCTTTATTAAACTTAGATTTATTGATTCTTTACGATTTATGCATTCTAGTTTAGAAACACTTGCAAAAAAATTTTTATCAGAACAATTTTTCGAATTAAAAAAATTCTATCCGAATGAAAATCATTTTAATTTATTAAAACGTAAAGGTGTATTTCCTTATGAATATGTAAATAGTAGGGATATGCTTAATGAATCTGACTTGCCATCTCAAAATAATTTTTATAGCTCACTTAATGGCTGTAATATATCTGACGATGATTACAATCATGCCAAAATGGTTTGGTATGCATTTGAAATGAAAACATTGGGGGAATATTCAGACTTATATTTAAAGATCGATGTTCTGTTGTTAACAGATATTTTTGAAAATTTTCGAGATGTGTGCTATAAAACATATAATTTAGATCCCTGTCAATATTATACAGCACCAGGACTTTCTTGGGATGCTATGTTAAAGTATACAAGTATTGAGTTAGAACTTTTAACAGATATTGATATGTTACATTTTATTAAAAAAGGTATAAGAGGTGGAATATCACAATGCTCTCACAGACATGGAATTGCAAATAATAAATATATGTCCAATTATGATTCAAATAAAGATTCTCAATATTTAATGTATTGGGATGCAAATAACTTATATGGTTGGGCTATGAGTCAATATTTACCACATGAGGGATTTAAATGGTTAGATACATATAAATTACAAACATTTAATGTAGAAGCTATTGAAGATAACTCAGATGTTGGTTATATATTAGAAGTCGATTTAAGATATCCTAATTATTTGCACGATGAACACAATGATCTACCTTTCTGTGCCGAAAATATTAAACCACCTTGCATTAAAACAAATGACGTTAAATTAATACCAAATCTAAATAACAAGTATAATTATGTGCTTCACTATAGATCGTTAAAGCAATGTCTTAAAAATAATCTGAAAATAGATAAAATTCATAGAATTTTGGAATTTAAACAGTCTGATTGGTTAAAAAGTTATATTGATCTAAATACATTAAAAAGAAAGAACTCTGCAAATGCATTTGAGAAAGATTTTTTTAAATTAATGAATAATTCAGTTTATGGTAAAACAATGGAAAATGTAGATAAACGTGTCGATGTAAAGTTAATAACTCATTGGGATAATATAGGAAAAAAATGGGTGCTAATACACTTATAAGTAAACCAAACTATCATAGTTGTTCTATATTTCATGAAAACTTAGTTGCTATTTAAATGCAAAAACTTAAAGTTTTTTATAATAAACCATTGTATTTAGGATTAAGTGTACTTGATATATCAAAAACTTTAATATACGATTTTCATTATGATTTCATCAAAAAAATCTATAAAGGTAATGCTAAATTGTTGTATACAGATACAGATTCATTAATATATCAAATTAAAACAGATGATATATATAACGATATTAAGTGTAATCTACATAAATTTGATACATCTAATTATCCATTTAATAATGAATTTTCATTACCTTTAATGAACAAAGCTAAATTAGGCTTAATGAAAGATGAATGCGCGGGTAGTATAATTTGGGAGTTTGTTGGGTTAAGGTCAAAAATGTATGCAATTGATATTGAGGGTTCATGCACAGCTAAAGCAAAAGGAATTAAGAAAAATATTGTAAACAAATTCAATATTAAAGATTATGTAAATTGTTTATCTCAGGATAACATATTATTGATCACAATGAATACCTTTAAATCGATTAAGCATACAATTTATACTCAAATGATAAGTAAAGTAGGTCTTAGTGGAAATGATAATAAAAGATATGTATTATCTGATGGTATAAGTACTTTAGCACATGGACATTATAAAATTTAGTACTAATTTTAAGTTAGGTTTAAGTTTTGTATAAATTTATATCTGTTTTAGTTAAGATAATTAAAATGTATATTTATATAACAATTGAAAAATAGCATATTTGTAAATAAATAATAATATATAAACACAAACCATTGAGTTTTATTATTATAAGATTTAATGTTTTAATACATCCATATAAAATAAGATACACATATTTTATTAGTAATGTTTTGTTATATATAATTCTTATATGATTAACACTGGTCATAAGAGCTCTAATATATATGCATAGACATATTAATGTATGAGTATGCGTACATAAACTGGATGACAATTGTATACGTTATATGCGAACGTAATTCAACGTAACTTGAACGTAATGGGAACGTAACTTGAACGTAATTCAACGTAATGGGAACGTAACTTGAACGTAATTCAACGTAAATTCAACGTAACTTGAACGTAATGGGAACGTAACTGAACGTTACGTTGAATTACGTGTTTTACGCTATTTTGAACATTCTCTATATAAAATTGACTGAGAATCAGAAAATATTTTAAAAAAAATCGCTGTTACTTGTGAAATCTTATAGCTACAAAAAAAAAAAACAATGTACTAGACATGTGCGAATACCACCTTCTTACATAGATTTAGGCCTATAGTTCACATTGCTATCGAAGCGTATTCGAGTTATGAGCAAAAATCCAAAAAAAAAAATTTGAAGAAAATCCCATAACTTTTACAGTTTTTATCACAGAATGTTCAAAATAGCGTTAAAACGCATTATTTTTTCTCAATTCGTCGTTTTAACACTATTTCAACCTGCTGATTAATTAACAACTCATTAATACTTACTACTTTTAAATACTTCATTATTACAACTTTTAATACTTATCTTTACATCGGGGGTCGCCTAAGTAGATAAAGTGAACCTTTTAGTGATAATAAAGACTCAATTGTTTTTATAAGGAATAAGTTAGTTCCGCAATGAGATTTTTATTGATTTGTGTGGTCTAGTCAAATGGCTAGTGCTCTAGTGCAATTTCAAACTAACAGGCTCAATAAACTGTTCTGAATGTAAATACTCTTTTCTTTTGAAGAAATTAATTGATATCAATTATACACACTCGTTGCGAACACTTCTTTTTAATTTATTTAAAGTAGTTTTTGTTGTAATTCTCCACATAGTTATATATATATTTTTTGAATTTCAGATTACTTTTGGGTGTGCTGATGTGATGCTAGTTTGTATAATACATTTTTTAAAGGAAATGTACTATTGCTATTTTTGGGGTAAGTACTTTTCTAGATTTACATTTTTTTTACTATGACACAGTGGTCAGTTTTAGCAAATTAGCTGAATTATTTTAGTACATAATGTCTGCATAAATTAAAATTAAAAACATAACCAACTTTTAATTATTGTTCTGTTTAATTGTCAAACACGTACGGTATCATTTTCAGTGTTGTTTTTTTCCACTTATAATAAGTACAGCAGACTTACTGAAAAATTATCGGCATCTCTTCATTCATTCTTTAACATAACGATCTTTATTTTTGTTCTTATAGAACCTAGTATCACATGGGTCAGTTTTTTTCTGTAAACATGTTCAATTCGGTGTTCGCTTAAAAATTGTAACAAATATACAAATGAAGATATGTGCAGTGTCCAGATTTAAATCTGCATACAAGTATTGTTGTTGATTAAGTTCGTGATTTAAGTTTTCGTAAACCATAGTGTCTTATTTGTATATTTTGGTTGAATGTATTTTATCAGTTTGCCGGTAAATTGACTTTTGACGTTATGGATTTTTTACCAATCTGCAATGTACTTTTCTTAATTACAAGTAATATTTCAAGTCTCTCATTGTCCATCTTATACGAGTATATATTATATCTACATTTATACAAGTTCCTCTGGCAAATTTGTCAGGCATTTTATTTCATTTGAATATTTGATTATACCAGTTGTTATCCTAGTTGAGCAAGATCACAGTGCCACCTGACATCACTTACTTTCTGATAAACAAAATGAGTAAGATTGAGTAGTGTTAGTATGTACAATGATCGTATGCCTACCTACTAGCTTGACCAGACGGCCATTTTCATCTCACTTAAATTCTTATGGCTGATTTTTACTTACATGTAAGACAATATCGTTAAAAACCTGTCATCAATACTTCTCGACACGTCTCGTCGGCACACCTTGCAGACGCTTTAAAGCAGATCAAAAAAATCACTTATAGTCTGAATGTCCATTTTTATATATGTGAGCTTTAGAACATATATAAATATATGGAGAGAGAATGCTGACCTGAAAGTTTGTCCAAAATATGTGCGAGAGAGAAAGATATATTGGTGCTCTATGCGCATGCGTCAAAACTGACAGTTCTCAAGTCAGAGCTGTCTAGATATAATTATTATCTCTGGATATAATACGTGACAGTTGTTAAATATGACATTATATTGATGTAGAATAATGTAGATATGTATAAATATAAATAAAACCATTATAATACAAAATAAAATTGAAATATATTTTATTTATTTTCTTATTATACTATATTAAATTATATGGTAATTAAGACAATCGAGTAGTCATTCGATACGTGATAGACGTGTTTTGTTTGTTTCCTTAAAA
Organism: Panorpa germanica; assembly: GCA_963678705.1. Classification (NCBI taxonomy): domain Eukaryota; kingdom Metazoa; phylum Arthropoda; class Insecta; order Mecoptera; family Panorpidae; genus Panorpa; species Panorpa germanica. Next base: position 1,454,781 of record OY783213.1, on the reverse strand, counting down.
TAATTTAATTGAACTAATATTATTAAATATATATATATATAAATTAATTAAAAAGTAAATATAAATTTAAAGTAAAATTGCATTATCTAAAATATTATTATTTTAATAATCAAATTTTCTGAATTTAAAAAATGAATTTGAATTCTGAGGGGAAAGTGGGAGTTGACCCGAATATAAATTTATACAATGAAGATAATTTAACTTTATCTTCTTATAAAATTATGATTCAGAAAGAAGATATTCTAAATGAAAAATATGGGATCAGTACATTAAAAACAGCACAAATGCTATATAATTCAGAATATGGAAAAGATATTACAGAAATAAAGAAAATAGGGAAAAATAGAATAATGGCGGTATGTAAAAATCCTAAATCAGCTAATATGTTAGTGAAATTGAATAATAAGAAAACATCAGGAGTTGATATGTTTATACCAATGTTTTGGATTACAAGAATTGGAATTATCAAAAATGTAGATATTGAATTTTCGGAGGAAGAGTTAAAAGAAAACATATATAGTGACCCGTATAAAATCCACTCCATAAGGAGATTAAAAAGGAGAGTGAAAGTTGAAGATGAAATTAAATATGAGGACTCTAGAAATATTATCATTTTCTTTGAAGGTCAAAATTTACCTCAATATATTTATATTTGGAATGCTAAATTACCCTGTGAACCATTTATTAAAAATACGAGACAATGTTATAAATGTTTAAGATATAACCATACGGCCAATCAATGTAAAGGAAAGAGTAGATGTAGCAAATGTGGTTCAAATGAACATACGCTAAATTTATGTAAAAATGAAATTATAAAATGTGTAAATTGAGATGAAGAACATGATGCGACTGATAAAAACTGCAAAGAAAGAAAAAGGCAACAAGAAATAAAAATTTTAATGGGAAACAGAAATCTTAGTTATCAAGAAGCCGCTATTGAAATACCTCAAATTTGGAAAGACAAAAATTCGTATGCTGTAACTACAAAAAATAGATTTAATATATTATCTAATTATGAAAAGGACTTTCCTCAAAATTTAATAAGTTGTGAAAATAGTATACCATCATATAAGCCAGCACCCATTAGAAAAAGAACATATTTAGATAGAAACTGTAAAAAGGAAAATATTAAAAAACAAAATAATATAAATGATAATAAAATTGAAACTAAACAGAATGAGAAAGAACAAAGTTTCATTAATTATATTACAAATTCTACACCTAGAACTTATAATACAAGGAACAATTACAGAAAAAATGAACAAGATAATGACGAGGAACAAACAGAAAATAATTCTCAGAGGTCCATAAAAGTACCAAAAATTCAATCCAACTCTAAATTATTAGTATCACAAAATTTTAGTGAAAATAAAAATGAAGAAAGAAATAAATTCATGACGGATTCAAATAAATTTTCTATATTTGAAAATATAGAAAGAGAAAGAAAAAAATAGCGAAATTATAAAAATAATATAATATAAGAGCATACATATTAGAGTAACATATAAAATTATAATTATTAAATAGCGTCTATTCGTAAATAAGGTTTCTAGAAATTGATATTATACAGTGGAACTGACGGAAATTAATTAGTAAAATATTAAAATATTTATAAATTTGTAAAATTAAATTATAAATTATAAAAGATGTATTTAAAAAAGATTGTTGGTGGCTATGACGAAAGAAAGTCAAGGCAAATAAGTGAATAAATATAAAAAAATACTTAAGTTATGGAATATTACAGGTATAAACTTTAGAATTGTAAATTTTAAATTGTAATGATTATGAGCAGCTCCTCGGTAATTACCAGTTAAATGACAATGATCTAACACTTTATCACCATTGAGGATACCTTCACAAATATGGCAAATAGAAGCTTCATCATATTCCTGTTTTTGCCAATCAGATAATTTATTTAAAGGCTTCACTTTATTTAAGACTTTATAAATTTGTTTAGCGTCTTCAGTTATTGTTTCAATAAATACTTTAACGCAATTAATACCTCTGTACGTAACAAACTTACTTAAGGAATCATTAAAGGAACATTTAATATAATAAGCAAAAGAATATGGTTCATGAATTTGAATATTATTTGAAAATGATGTATTAGTTTCAGGATAACAAGTACTAATGGGTTTTAATAATGTTTCAAAATCTCCATATATCACAAATGGAACGCGTAATTGATTCTTATGATTATCGAATTTTAAAATGTTTTGAGATATCATATTACCCAATTTATCTTTAGCGTTATACTAAGAAGGAAGGATTGTATATATCTTATTGCAATCATATTCTAAATGTCTATTTAACTGATCTTCTGTGTTAAAAAATGAAAAGCATCCATCACACAAAAATTGTTTACTAGTATGCTTAGTAAATTGACTTCTTATTAATCTTGATATATTTTTAATCCAACAATAATGTCCATTACTCAAATCTTCAATATACAATACATTAACATGTTCTTTCTTCTTTTTAGATGTATAATGCAACGGTCCCACAATGAAATTATTTTCAAGTCCATAAACATTCACACTTATATCATTATTCTTCTCAAATGTTCTAATATCTTTTAATTTCATCGGTAATTCTATACCATTTGAATTAAGTACTTTTGAATAATGTGGATATGATGTAACTCTATCCATACTTTTTGATGCTGGATACAATGCTGAAGTTATAGCCCACATAAAGCAAGCTTGATCATTATTTACTACATTTACTATAGCCTTTTTATCTTTAACTTTCTTTGGTAAATCAATATAAGATGATCCCCGCAAAGGATTATATCTGTTAATATTTATTTCCAAATGCATTATTTCCTTAAGACTCCATCCTGAATCACGTTCTTGAAATTCTTCACTTTTTATTTCAATAACATTTCTAAAATTATTATATATTTCCTTTAGATCCATGGATTTTATCCATGTTATTAATCACTTTATTTTTAGTGTTAAAAGATTTTATATCAATTAATAACTTCTCATCTTTATTATATTTTACATATAAACCAAATAATTCAATATTTACTTTAATTGTAATAAATTCTTTTAAATACTTTTCCAATAATACGAATACTTTATTTTGAAAAAATATCATGTATTTTTTAATACTGTTAAACATTTCCTTAGTATGTAATCTATATGTTGCAATACGATTCTTAAATGCTGAAGTAATTTTTTGTATATCATTATCGCATTCTACAACTACACTTGCTAGTCTTTAATGCTCATTACTTCTATAATGATTATATAGATTTTTATTTAACACATTACTTTTGCATACATTACACCAATCCGTAATTTTCTTTATAGTTAATGAACTCTCAATTAACTCCGCTTTGGATCGTTTACTTGATATTTCAGGTTCAGCATCCAATTTGCGTTTATTATTGCACTCAAATTCAATTTGATGTATTTTCAATAAATGATGAGTATAATTTCTTATATTTGTAACCATATGTGAACGTTGTGACGTTTATATATGAAACCACAATATTCACACAATAATTTATTTGAATTACAAGATACATTTTCATGACGTTTTAGATTATCCAATCTTAAAAATGAATCATAAATCTTTTTTTTAACTCTTATTATTTTCTTCTTGTTATAAAAAAAATTAAATATATTATATATTTGCAGTTCTTATTTCAGCAGACGTTTTCATTCAACATTTAGTATTCAACATCAGTACCATTACCCTAACAGGAGAACACGTTTAGAAGACGAAAGTAAAAAAATTTCAGTCAAAATGGCGGATTTAATTTCTAAAAAATAAAACTTTAAATATCTCGTAAACGGTTGAAGATATTGCATTTTTGATAAAAAATTTATCCCCCATCAGCACCAATACCCTAACAGGAGAACACGTTTAGAAGACGAAAGTAAAATAATTTTAGCCAAAATGGCGGATTTAATTTCTAAAAAATAAAACATTAAATATCTCGTAAACGGTTGAAGATATTGCATTTTTGATAAAAAATTTATCCCCCATCAGTACCAATACCCTAACAGGAGAACACGTTTAGAAGACGAAAGTAAAAAAATTTAAGCCAAAATGGCGGATTTAATTTCTAAAAAATAAAACTTTAAATATCTCGTAAACGGTTGAAGATATTGCATTTTTGATAAAAAATTTATCCCTTATCAGTACCAATACCCTAACAGGAGAACACGTTTAGAAGACGAAAGTAAAAAAATTTAAGTCAAAATGGCGGATTTAATTTCTAAATAGTAAAACTTTAAATAACTCGTAAACGGTTGAAGATATTGCATTATTGATAAAAAATTTATCCCCTATCAGTACCAATACCCTAACAGGAGAACACGTTTAGAAGACGAAAGTAAAAAAATTTTAGTCAAAATGGCGGATTTAATTTCTAAAACATAAAACTTTAAATATCTCGTAAACGGTTGAAGATATTGCATTTTTGATAAAAAATTTATCCCCCATCAGTACCAACACCCTAACAGGAGAACACGATTAGAAGACGAAAGTAAAAAAATTTAAGCCAAAATGGCGGATTTAATTTCTAAAAAATAAAACTTTAAATAACTCGTAAACGGTTGAAGATATTGCATTTTTGATAAAAAATTTATCCCCCATCAGTACCAACACCCTAACAGGAGAACACGTTTAGAAGACGAAAGTAAAAAAATTTAAGTCAAAATGGCGGATTTAATTTCTAAAAAATAAAACTTTAAATAACTCGTAAACGGTTGAAGATATTGCATTTTTGATAAAAAATTTATCCCCCATCAGTACCAACACCCTAACAGGAGAACACGATTAGAAGACGAAAGTAAAAAAATTTAAGCCAAAATGGCGGATTTAATTTCTAAAAAATATAACTTTAAATAACTCGTAAACGGTTGAAGATATTGCATTTTTGATAAAAAATTTATCCCCCATCAGTACCAATACCCTAACAGGAGAACACGTTTAAAAGACGAAAGTAAAAAAATTTAAGTCAAAATGGCGGATTTAATTTCTAAATAGTAAAACTTTAAATAACTCGTAAACGGTTGAAGATATTGCATTTTTGATAAAAAATTTATCCCCCATCAGTACCAATACCCTAACAGGAGAACACGTTTAGAAGACGAAAGTAAAAAAATTTTAGTCAAAATGGCGGATTTAATTTCTAAAAAATAAAACTTTAAATATCTCGTAAACGGTTGAAGATATTGCATTTTTGATAAAAAATTTATCCCCCATCAGTACCAACACCCTAACAGGAGAACACGTTTAGAAGACGAAAGTAAAAAAAATTAAGTCAAAATGGCGGATTTAATTTCTAAAAAATAAAACTTTAAATAACTCGTAAACGGTTGAAGATATTGCATTTTTGATAAAAAATTTATCCCCCATCAGTACCAACACCCTAACAGGAGAACACGTTTAGAAGACGAAAGTAAAAAAATTTAAGTCAAAATGGCGGATTTAATTTCTAAAAAATAAAACTTTAAATAACTCGTAAACGGTTGAAGATATTGCATTTTTGATAAAAAATTTATCCCCCATCAGTACCAACACCCTAACAGGAGAACACGTTTAGAAGACGAAAGTAAAAAAATTTTAGTGAAAATGGCGGATTTAATTTCTAAAAAATAAAACTTTAAATATCTCGTAAACGGTTGAAGATATTGCATTTTTGATAAAAAATTTATCCCCCATCAGTACCAACACCCTAACAGGAGAACACGATTAGAAGACGAAAGTAAAAAAATTTAAGCCAAAATGGCGGATTTAATTTCTAAAAAATATAACTTTAAATAACTCGTAAACGGTTGAAGATATTGCATTTTTGATAAAAAAATTATCCCCCATCAGTATTAACACCCTAACAGGAGAACACGTTTAGAAGACGAAAGTAAAAAAATTTTAGTGAAAATGGCGGATTTAATTTCTAAAAAATAAAACTTTAAATATCTCGTAAACGGTTGAAGATATTGCATTTTTGATAAAAAATTTATCCCCCATCAGTACCAACACCCTAACAGGAGAACACGATTAGAAGACGAAAGTAAAAAAATTTAAGCCAAAATGGCGGATTTAATTTCTAAAAAATAAAACTTTAAATATCTCGTAAACGGTTGAAGATATTGCATTTTTGATAAAAAATTTATCCCCCATCAGTACCAATCCCCCGAATCCAATAACCATGTTACGCCTGGAATATTCTTAAATCCGTTCATACTATTAAACTTTAGCTTGAACTAAGAAAACATTACTCTGTAATTACAGCTCAACATCATCTCTATTTAAATGACATTTATGCATTAATTTACCATCTCTACCACTCCATATTAAATACCACCTCCAACAACAGAATCTCCTTACATATGCATACATACATAAAAATACATAAGTGGGAATATACCGACTGCATCCACAGCTACATCGAGGATACGAACATAAACGATTGGCTTCCGGAAATTGACGAAGAATGCAATAATTACGGCGTATCTTCTACACCAATACCAACACACACATAATTATTAATATCGCTATCTCACTCATATCCTAGGATATTAAAGAGACTGTACCTGGAGATAAATGCTGTAATGACGTCATCATCTTCAAAACCAATCACAACACAGCTTGTCTACTTATCCCTCACCCCTTACCCCACTATTACGTCCCACATAGTCTAGCCACGCCCCCTCTTCATATCGTGACCTAAATGCATCCCCACTCCAATACTTTACATCTCAACTTCTAAACTGTCCTAGAACCCGCTTTCTTACCCTACTGTAATGACCACATGAAAAAACGTCAATCTATAAATTCTAAAATATATTTAAATATATTACCAAATTCATATTCTATTAACATTTTATTTTCATTCACTTGACTAGCACAACATCTACCATTTAGTTCTATCTCATTTCTCAGAAAAAGATGCAATTCAGTAATTGTCATCTTATATTCCACATTGACAAATTTTGATCCATTTTATTGTCTTATTTTACTTCACTTCAATTTAAACTATTGAATTTTGTTTATAAAATAAACAATGAACAATGAGTGCATAACAGTATGTCGCAGCACTGGTAATGTTTTTCATCAGTGGTCGGTCAGTGATCTACACTCTCTTTTTTCGAATTTCATAGTGATTCCTTGAATTTGAATTACGCGGACGTAGTTTTCGCTACCAGAGGAGATTGGATTTTAGAAGTGGAAAATGTTCCTCTGAATATATTTAACATTCTTAAAAAATTATTTCATATTTTATTTGAACATGAACGTTTTATTATACTGCAATATTTTTCTTTCAAATTCACTTTATTTGTCATCTGTTATTAATTGCAACGAGAATATTTTTAAGAAGTTTCTACTGGAAAACAAGAAATTCTTAAAACGGAATGAATAAAAAAAATCATTGCCACTTTCCGTGTTTTGCAAACGGTAATGGCTAATTTAGTTAAAACACAAGATTATTGTTATATTTTAGTCTTCCGATTGCAATATTTCTTCTGTCTCAATTGTAATCAATCTTCTATCTGCAAAGTTAAATACATCTAAAAAATGCATACATATTTTTAGTACCACTTTTGACATACAGTCACAAGCTGTAATACTACGTAACATTTTTATATAACATATTATATAATTATTATCATAGAATAACCTCATTACATATAAATAATATTTCAGACTGAATTATGACATGGTACATTCATCCGTGGTTTGGAAACAACTGCAACCTACGACGCCAAAACCCAGGAGTTCGTGCTCAACAGTTCAACTTTAACTTCATTTAAACGGTGGCCCGGAAGACGTAAGTAATCTATTAATTCATCTCTATAAAATATATGTTATTTCCAATTCTATTTATCACATATTTATTATTGCAGTTCGTCATACTGCAAACTATGCTGTTGTCGTCGCTCAGTTATATTCTGGATGCGAGAATCATGGAATTCTTTCATTATTCAGGTTCAGGTAGGGATGAGGAAACACATGTGCCAATAGCTGAAAATTAAATCGGAGAAATTGGTACCAAATTGGTAATGAATGCCACTAATAATGGATACCTCGGGATTGAAAATGTCAGAATTTCCTGAAGAGAAAATGTTGATGAAAAACGCACAAGTTTTAGAGATAGGAAGGTTACTGTAAACACACATGTAGCATCTACGTAACATTTATATAGTAGATAAGTTCACTCGTTAAGTGTACATACACATATACACACTTCATCACTGTGTTAAGTATAGTTGATTAATGTGTTACCAATATATATGATATAAATATCGAGTCAACGGAAGATCAACCTATCAACTGTACTTGAGTTATGGCTTATTAAACTATATTATGGGTATTGGGTTATTTGTAGTATAAGATGTAAGGAATATATCCATTGATACATCCGTATAAAATATTGTGATATTCCTTTAGAGTACACATGAGTATATGTACTCGTAAATATTTTGGACTATTTTCTTAATACATAGTCTTCTTGATTTCATTAGGTTTTCTAGAAAGGTTGGATAGTCTCTAGTCCTGATGCTGTATTTTATCATTTCGTTTCTGACAATAGGGACTCATAGGTCGTCGTGAATGGCTTTGTGGACCATTTATAATAATACGTAGGATCTTAGATTGGAAACGTTTTTTGATCTCAATGTTTAGTTTACGGTTGTTCGAATCACATATTTACAAAGTGTTGTATTTCACATATGCGATGCCTCAACAGCAGAAAACTACTAATATTTTATGTAGGATGTTAGTGGCGATATGATATATCACCGGAAATAGGTCCACTTTAAATAAATTTTAAAAAGTACAGCGGGCCTACATACCAAATTTCAACATTTTAACTTCATTATAACATTTCCACCGAAATTCGCGGCGCTACTGTACTCAAACTTCGGATTTTTAATTATTCGAAAATTATTATTTCATTTCCATGAGATATTTACCAAAGTTTTTTTTTTAATTTCCAGTTTATTCACATTTACTTCTTCCAGGGAAATTCAGGGGATATTTCAGTGACGTAGAAAGTCTTAGAAATGTATTTTCTACATAATATCAAAATTTGAAAAACTTTGTAGGCGCCGTCTAGAAAATACCATATAAGATTTTGGTACCGGATAAATATCGTTCTATCGTCCTATATATATAAACACGCGTTCTAATGGATTTTTCATATAAACGGTGGAACATTATGACAAGTACGAACATTATAATAGGTAGATAGCGCTTCGCCCCGTAGCAAAGCGACGTGTATATAATATTTTTGAATAAATAGAAGTTATTAGCTAAATTGAAAGTAGTGCAAAATATTATTTTTAAGTAATTTTCACTAAAATATATCATTTTTTATATTTATGTATCCTTGTTTTGTTATAATCCTTTCATTTACAGTAATAAAGCACTGTATTGACCAGTCTATATTGTCCCGCCCGTAAGCCTCAATCATCACCTCTTGGCTTCATGCTCTTTAACGTTTCAGCACTCTGTATCGCTTCTTTCCTGAGCATCATCGGTCCTTAGAGTACTTTTACAGCACCCCCGCTTTAGCGCTATAATTAAATAATCCTTTTTCCACCTCTCTGCGTAAAATTATCATTTACCCTAATGAAGCACAGTATTGAACAATGTCCACTGCCCCGCCCCTAAACACCAATCATTACCTCTTAACTTCATACTCTGTATCGTTCTCGCACTTTCAATAGCATTCTTGCACCTCTGCCACAATGCGCCCACTTGCAACAGCACAGCCCACCTGAGCATCATCACTAATTAGGGCACTAACCTATCGCCCCCGCTTTAGTGCACTCATGAAATAATCCTGCGCTTCCACCCCCAGCGTACTAATCTCTTAACAATTAGTTTTCAAAATCAATACTTTACTGGCAACCTGCATACTAAATTTCATCCTTAGAAGTACATTATTTTTTAATAATTGTTCGCTAAGATAAATGTTTGATAAAATTAATTTTTACTCTTTAACATTTAACTTATCAATTACAACAATTCATTTATGTTTTTAAGAAAGCCTACCGTCTCGCTCCTAATAATCTCATCTTTAGCTCTTATCGTTCTTGTTATTGCAATTTCGATTTAGTCCCCCTGCTCCGCCGCCCACACTTCCAGCACCAAAGCACATATTCTGCAACTCGGTTATCTCCCAGAGCCATTATAATCTATCGCCACTACTCCTAACACCATTGTTACTTAGAACTGAACACCAGCGCCACCAATCAGGCACTTCTAATTCGATACTACAGCAATTCATTTACATAATTAACACTGCGTTGTAATCTTACATTCTAATTTTCGTATTTATATTTACGATATAATATTAGTCCCCACATTAATCCCCGCTCCTGAAATAAAATTGTCAAATTTTATGCATAGCAATCTATTTTGCTCGCAAATATTTTCTTAACCTTTATAACCTTACTCTATCTCTACTTTTATAAATGATCGTTTATAGTTAAATTTATAAAGTTTAATTTATTTTTTGATTTATTAATTTGATATTTGGGGCTGTTAAGTGGTTCGCCCTATCCCTCTCACTCCTGTTCGATTTCGCAGCAACAAAAATCAATCCAATTCTACTACTGAATGTAATTTGAATATCTAACTTATAAAGAACTATTTTGCTTTTATTTAATATTCTACATGCAAAACATCATCGTTGTACCTCTTTTAATATTGTTCTTATACTGGTATACCCTACGCTAATGTTACAGTTAAGAAAATGTAGCTTTTTTTATATTTTCGTTATTAATATGTCAATCTATATCTGCATATCAATATAAAAATCTCAATCAAATCTCAGCACTGTGATCTATTTTGTTTGTATCTAAGAACATATATTTTATATTATAGCCTTTCATTTCTATATATTTGACATTTCCGGTTTTTGATCCTCGGCACCCCCCACAACTTGAAATTTGTGGTTTGTCTTTTGTAACATAACTTTTTCCCTGGATTGTTTTATCAGGGGTGAGAGGGTACGTTACTATCATTTTATAATTTCAAATAAAAATATTCAATATAATGACCTTGGGGGGGTCGTAGCAATTTTTACTTTATATCGGATCGATCTCCTCTACATCGGCCCATCTTAACAAGCACAAAATAAATATAAATAATTTTGATAATAGAAACTCGTAGTTAATTTCAACATAGATAGTATATTCAATAAATAATTAGGTAACACAATAAAATACATAATGACGTTTTTGATTATTAAAAAATAGTCTATTAAAATAACAATGAATTAAAAATAATAATTCTATCTCATAAAATATATACATATTAAATTAATGAGGAACGAAAAGTGTAAATATTTTAAATAAATAATTGATAAATATTAAAATATGTACAATCCACAGGTTTTGAGGGAAAACCTATGTTGCCCTTAACGAGAAAAAAGAATTTTCCAAAGAAAAATTGCAAAAATGAGTCCCACTCAATTGGTGTACCAAAAATGTCCAGAGCGGACTCAAACCAAGGATGCAACGATTAGAGTTACCAAAAAAAAAATTTATGCTTAAAAATAAAAAAAAATTTACGTTTCCCATAAGGGGTATGCGACCGAAACACAAGAACAACATTCTTAAAGTGTTCCAAAAAGGAGAATACTATTATTCCAAAAAAAAAAAAAAATTTAAGCATTCGAAACAAGGAACTATCTATAATGTCTGCACGAGGTTGATTCAAAATAAAATAATCCGGAAATTGACCCAATTTTAATTCAAGAACATCTCAAACAAAACATCTTCCTAATTGCTACATTTGTTAAGGTTCTACAATAACACCTAAAACGTGAAACAATTAGAACCTTTCTGGAGATTCCAACAAAAAAAATAAACAATAACAAACAACTTGGTGCTGTATAATTGCAATATTAAAATTCAATACACATTAAGAAAAATGCGATTTCTACACTGAAGCACACAAACCGAATAACTTAAATGCAAAACTTTTTAATTGAGTTATTTTTTCAACACAGTGGAAACTCCGTGAAGGGGAAATATTAAGATAATTATAGTGACAATTCCGGAACACCTCTAGATGTTCATCCCTGAATCAAACATACTTCGACAAGTATGGATTTAAAAAAAAAAACTAATAAAATAAAATAAAAATTATTAAGTTGACACTTAATAAACTACTTCAAATATAAGTTGAAAAGCGAGGGAACATTCCAACCTACATTTTTCTCTACATCTACTATAATGAGAAATTATTACTTATAAGAGTTGATAAAAAATGCGTCCGACAAACAAAAACAATAGTAAGCGAAGTTGTGGCATAATAATACTAGTATTCAGTGTCGTCAGAATACTGCAACTCTTCACAATTCTACTGTTTACAGGTTTTCTTTACTCTTCATTTTTTCATAATTCTTGCGTCTCAGCAAAAAAAAATCTTTATCCCTCTGGATGGTTTGGTATTTGAATAATGTAATAACCTTAAAACGTGCTACATCAGAGCTGTACTTAGGTGATAACAAACTCTGTAAAATTTTGTTCCAACAAATCTTCCTGGGTTGGCTATGCCCAATTGAAGATACTTCCACATGAGGCTGGCTAATTCCTCTGGTACTTTATGTTGAAAACTGAAATCATGTACAACTGATTTCTTAGCAAACTTATTTTTGCTTACTCGTTTCCATTGCGTTTTTTCCATGAACGGGGAAACTTTTCACCAAAGCAACTAACTGGGTTTTTATCTATGTAGCGAACCTTAGACCAATTATTTTTGAAGATATCGCTTTAAAATTACTGTCATTGCGACAGCAACATCCACATATTGTCTTCTCCTCCGACGACTCTAGCGGCGGCCGGAAAATGACGTGGAGTATAGTACATTGCCCAGAGTACTTCTAAAAAGAGGGTGAGGTCTGGAACAAATCCTAGTGGATCTTCTCTTCTTCAGACTATGCCTCTAGGTTATCTCACTTTATAAAAACGTGACGATTTGAAACCTCGCTGAAGAAAATGCTAATCAGACATCGCGTTCTATAGACGAGGAATCGGGAAGTCGACCACTAACCTTCCAGATTTTTTAAGCTAAAATGAAGTTATAGCTGCCCGTAGAAAGATGAAGTCTTCGCCTTACAATAGCGGCAACCGCAAGCACCCAGCCATGCCTAACGAAGCTGTTTTACGTCTTGGCTCGTTGAAGTTCAGAAGACGGTTTGCTTTTGACGGGTTAGAATGTCTTGACAAAAGGCGCTGAAACATGGACCCCTTCGCGAAATAGTTTTACGACGTAGCTCTGGAAAACCCTTGGACGATGTTCCAGAAACAGTTTAAAGTCATAATATGGAGCTACTTGAACTCTATTCCAGAAACAGTTTAAAGTCATAATCTAGAGCTGCTTGGACTCTATTCCAGAAACAGTTTTACGTCATAATCTGGAGCTGCTTGGACTCTAGACCTGGTTAACGATGTATGAGAGTAATGTGTGCTTCTATCTTGAAAAGAAAAACTTCAGACTTGACGTTTTATTCTTTGATCTTGAAAACTTGATTCTTGAAGCTTCATAAAAAAAAATTTCAAGCGAATATCTTGACCGTGAAATACAATAAAGCGCCAACAAGTGTAATATTATTACGATGATTAAAATATGCAAACAACTCACAAACTATTATTTAAATACCCTTAGTTCGGTGATGCTACAAGTAAGAAAGAAAACAAGAGGCATTACATGCCTAAACAAAAGAGATTCGTTTCAACTGTATCGCAAAAACAACTCAATGTCAACAAACCAGTTTCTATACAATGCATATTTAAATTTTTAAATTACAATCAAGCATAATTATCGGATCGAGAATTTACTAAATAACTTGAATTAAATAAATAACATTATACCACAGAACTTTGACAAAAATAACTTAATTTTACAATGATATGTTTACAAATTTGTGTCCATCCTTCTAAGTGGGACGATAAATATATTATCTGCTCGCCCTGAGCTCTTCCTGTGAGAGCTGCTAACAGAGATATTATGCCTTAAAAAGCTTGTGCATCATTCGGACTGGATACAAGTATCTTTTTGTTCTGCAATGTAAGTGGCGAAATCATCCAACAAAAATGTAAGCAAAGCTGCCTTGTTGTGCCTTCATTAATGCATCTATAGCAATCTTTCACGTCGGTCAATCATAATAAATTCCTACAACACACAAATCAAAAATAGCATTAGGCAATCAGTACAGTAATCATGAGAAATTATACTAATCAAAAAATATATATGAAAAATATTAACTACAAGTATGATGGCAGGAGATCAATAAAAAAAATCAGAAATTAATAATTCTTTACCAGTATTTGTATGCTGCAAAATACAAAAAAAACTCGCTTGACAAAGCACATTACTTAATTTTAATAAGTAACAAAAAATATCATAAATACTGTGCTCTTCAGTTCCAACTTTCTCGAGAAACTATAACTGGGTGCAATTATATGTGGCCTACAGAATCTTTGCGTTCTGGGTGCACCAGCTATTCGTTGCCCCACAATACAATGGCTGGCCGGCCCTTACATGTATTCTAAAACTTTTTTTGAGCGTTAAAACAAAACTCCACGTGTATCCCTCACGCTTATTTCATGAATGTTGCCGCATCCATTCAATATGAGTCACAGCTTACACAAAATATCCTTTTGTCAACAATATAGAGCGCCACGATTATAAATGGAGCCCCATCAATCTAAAACAGCTGATGAACATTATTATTTTTCAACCAATCGGCTGCAACAACCGATTGGCCCCAAAACAGTTTAACGCCTCCATCAGATGTGGTAGAGTTAAACTAAAACCAAAAAAAATCTTCACCATAAGTGATGGTGTAATCAAGAGCCAAAAATAATCAAAATAAAAAGTTTTCAAGCTAAACAGCTTTAAACATTTCGGCACCTCCACCAGATGTAACGCAACTATTTCCTGGTAATAATTTTATCAGGGGTGAGAGGGTACGTTACTATCATTTTATAATTTCAAATAAAAATATTTATTATAATATAATGACCTTGGGGGTCGTAACAATTTTTACTTTATATCGGATCGATCTCCTCTACATCTACCTAGCACCTTGCTCTATATCTATCAGGAGATGAACCAGAAGGTTTCACCAAACGAAATTCTATACCCCAGAATACGTTGACGAATGCCAGATCTGCTTCCAGGAGACTGAAAGCGCGATGGAGCTTCGAAGACAAAAAACACTACACATACTTCTGCATCACATAATAAAACCGTAATTGATGCAGAAAGGAGACAACTGGTCATGAAGAAGTTTCGAAGCGAATAAAGAAAGTCAATAGCGCAGAAACTGGTAAACTGCCCAAACCAGAGGAGAGTTATGGAATCTCGCAGAGTTCATAACGTGGGGTGAACACATCACATTCAGTATGTGCAAGTTTATCCATAAAGCGAGAATAAACTTAGTCCCTTTGAATGCATATAAGAGACAAAAGCTAGGCGGAAAATGCAAGAAACCAGGCACTAACAAAACTCTGCCAGACGTCTTGAACCACTGTTTTAAATAATCTGACAAAGAGATTAAAGCAAGACACGATCATCTTATCAAAAGGATCAAGGATGCGGCAACAACAAAGTTTACGATAAGTGCGGAGGACAGACCGAGTGCTATTTACCTTACGACAATAGGATAGAGGCCTTTGGCGAAGAAAGACAAATAAAGATAGATAAATATAAGGAAATACGCGACTACTTGATGAACACTTTCCAGTCAGTTGAAATAATAACATTTGTCATCGGAGCATTAGGATCTTAGGACCCCCGAAATGATGCGTTCTTGACAAATATTTACTCCCGTTAATACTCCTATTAAGAAACCTGATAGTCACAAAGCGCTCAATATTACAATTTGTGTCTAAAATCTTTAATCCCTTAGGATTATTGTCACCCAGTATATTTCCTTTTAAAAAAAATGTTGCAAGAATTATGGTTAATACACAAATGTTATAGCTACATTGGGTCGATGAAATTCCTTTAAGCTTTCATGAGCTATGGACGTTATTATTAAAACATTTGCCTGATATTATTATTATTTCTATCCCACGCATGGTTTTTATAGTCGACTATACGAAAATAGAGGTAGTAGCGGTCGAGGTAGAGGAAAAAGATGGTTTTGCGATGCTTTCGAGCGTGCTTATGGTGCTTGTATTTATTTTAAAAGCGTAAATAAGCAAGGATCGTCTAAAGTTTATTTAGTTCATTCCAAGTCTAAAGTAGCCCCTCAGAAACATTAAGTATCCCCTATTTACAGTTGTGCGCTGTGTTAATATTGGCTAGAATGACACAAAAGCTTTTAAATATTATACCCAATACTATAACTAAAGGTTTCTTATAGTCCGATTCAATGTTTTCATGGCTTAAGTTATCACCCAGTATTCTAAAAGTGTTTGTAGCAAATCGCGTAGGTTATAATAAAAGGTTATATATATTTGTCTATTTATATGTTTCGCTACTAAAGCAATACATCTGGAGTTCGTATCAGAATTATCGACTAAATGTTTCTAGACTGTATTTAATCGCTTTATTTCGCGTCGAGGAAATCCGTCAACTATATATTCTGATAACGGTACTGATTTTGTAGGAATAAATAATGTACTTGCTAAGTTTTTATCAAATAAATAAAACTCATTAAAATTGTCGATCTCAGCTTCTGAATTGTCTATCACATGAAAATTCATTAGGCCACGTTCCCCAAATTTTGGTGGTCTTTGAGAAGCAAATATTATGTCTACCAAAAGTAATTTAAAAAAGGTATTTTTGAATAGTCATATATCTTATGAACAAACTTACACATTTTTGTCTTAAATAGAAACAATATTAAACTTCCGCACTCACTGTCCAATGTCATCAGATCCTAATGAACTTACTCCTATCACTCCTAGATACTAACACTATTGGTCGTCAGATTACCAGCAACGTGCCTGCAGCAGGTGCACCTGCAAATCTAAACTAGATGGAACGTTTCGAACATGTAGATGAACGAGTTCAGCAGTGCTGGATAGGGTGGACTTCTGACTACATAAACCATTGCCAACAGCAAAGTAAATGGACAATTTCAAGTAATACGAAGCGTCAGGTAGAATCATTGCTTATGATTCATAAACCTAGCCACGTCGCGCCATTAAACTGTTGTCAGGAAACGATACACTAACAAGAGTTACTGTTCTACAAACAAAGATTGGAGAAGTAATCAGTGCCCTCAGACGACTCGCACCACTTCCATTGGACAATTTTGATCTGTCCTCAGCATTTCAACCGGTGGAACATGGAAAAAAAATGACTTTAACAAATTTAATTTTTAGACAAACCATGTTTCGTCTTTCTTAGTTGTCATTATGTTGTCGTTAATTTTATTCTTTCGTATTCTTTGATTGTATGTGAATTGATTCTATATCAATGTTTCTTGTGTCGAGTGAAACACAGGAACCAGTGCAAACTTAGCAACTACGACTTTAAGGAACGTTTATGCATTTTTACGACATGCCCTTAAGGTGCAGATTTCGTTCAACCTTAAATGACTAGTAACTACTGCTTAATCATCTAACAGTAACCATTATATGAACCAAAGTGATTACGACTATAGAAGTTCCTGAGTGTTAGTTGACTTTGAAATATATGTGGGATATAATTTAAGATTAGATATAATTAGTTTGTAAGAAATAGTAATTATATAGTAAAGAACTCTATAAAATAGGTTAGGAACATTGCTAATATTAAGTTATATTCAACTGTTACTAGCTCTGCTTTGGAAATGATTTGTGAACCCCGTTTTTTTTGACACGAGTCGCTTGCCACGACATGCAATGATGCATCATGGTCAACGGATTGATTGTTAAAAATGGCTGATACGAAAAATTACACAGTGTGTATGGCGTCATTGGTAGATTCAGAAAAATGTTGTGTCAACTAGTTGTTAATGGCATTGAGAATTATAATCAGTTTAACTATATTGCTAGGTGTAATATTAGGTATTGTTTAGACGTAAATAGTGTAGTTTGTGCATAAAAGTATACTGTTAAATGTTAGGTTATTTTTATCATTATAAACGTTGTGAATGAAAACTATGTACTATTTATACTACGCATTACTTTGTGATATGCAATCATTGAAAGGTCTTCAAACCTAAGCATTGCATATAGTCTAGTGATAATATTATTGTGAACTATTTTTGATATATTAACATTTTTGTAAAATAATTGTTTTTCTTTGAGAAATAATTAAATGAACTATTATTAAACAAAAGTTATGTGTTAACTTTATTTTTAATAAGCTAAATTGTAATGGGGGCTCAACTTAAGGATTGAAATAAGATCAAAACAGCTAACACCACAGCTAATAATCTGTCTAACACTCACTAAGGTGTAAGGTAGACCCACAATTGGAAAAGTCAACAAGGATAGGTTTATTTGTCACCCCCACATATATGTGTATATTTTTAAGTGTTGTTAACATATGTATTACTAAAACTTGTGACATATATCACAACTCGTGTAATTTGTTATAATAAAATTACTCGAAGATCAATTATTCCTGTGCATCTACCATAAGAATTCACAACGTAAGCGCAGTGCTGAAAAGAAGCAAAGAACTGCTTTTTAAGACTTACAACGCAATCTATTTTAGATTACTTTTACAGAGCTCAATTTTCTAGCAAAAGCCATTTATTCATTTTCAACGTTCATCTTCATAGCCTTATAAAATGTCTGACTTATCGAGACAATATATCAAGTGTCGTATTATTAAAAAAGAAATATTAAGTTTGATTGATTACATTTACAGGGTATAGTCACAGGAGAACTCTCCACGTTCAAGAAATTCAATAATTCCACCATCGCATTACTTAATAAAATCAGAGATACAGATACTAAGTCTAGTACTAACATTGAAAATAGATGGAGAATATTGTTTTGCATCCAGCAAATATAAAAACAGACACTTACCAGTAATTTCAAATCACTAGTCAAAATCTATCTTGCAACAGAATTGCATTCTGAATCACTACCTTCCATCAATTTAGTCACTTTTGACGGCAAATAAGATAATTAGGGAAACTTTATGGACAATTTTAAAACTTAAATGCACAATAATGTAACCCTCAATGACTCTAAACGCTTACATTATTTGAAAACTAGTATAAACGTTGTATAAAAAAACGGGTATAAAACAGTGCTTTACAGTAATTCAATTATTAAATATTTATCGTATTTACTAACAAAAATTTCTAGATTTTTATTGCAAACAATTAGTATTAACATAAAATTTTCTGGCAGTACACATGATTCGCATATCTGGAATAACTGCAGTGAGCAATCCCTGATGAAAGAGCTACATGAAAGAAAACACAACTGGTCCTATTTACTAGGTACTGTGATAGTAAATAATAAATATCTATATTTTTATTATATATCATGTTTGCTCTAATTTTAATATTGTAAGTATAAAAAATTACTATTTAAAATTAGCGCCTTTAAACCTTAGCACTAGTTTTGTGAACCATATTCCATGTTTTATTTTGTCATGCGCCACACTACTTGTACGCATGGATGATAAATAAACTAAGAGTTCAGAGCCAACAGAGAGTTCCATTCTAATCGTTTTACCGAGAGCAAGTAAATTCGATAAAGTCTTCATGTTGTATAATTTAAATACTCATTTAAATACACACTTGAATAACATTTTACAAGTAATTGTTATATCAAGTTAAATATTTAGCATCCTAATAAATTAAGTGAAGTAATAATGTAACCACAAATTTAGATGATTAAGTAAAACTAATTATTTACTTATTTTTAAATAAAAGTGTTTAATTAATAAAACAAAATATATTAATTCTTTAACAAGGTATGTTGAAAAAAAGACATTCTGTAGCCGCTCGAAGAAGTCCCTAATTCAACATCACTAATCGGACCAAGAAACTATTATCATAAAAATAAAGGATCAAATTCTTATCTGGATGTCGTCTACGGGGTAATCCGAATTCAGAACCTAACGACCCAAAAAGGACGTAATAGGCTGAAGTTATTTTCACACATCCACAACAAATGGTTTAGATGTGAGTTTATAGCGAACATCCAAACCAATATTAATAAACATTCATCTTTACGCAGTATAATCGAACAAGAGAATGCAATATTGAAGATACGCTTTAGATGCTGTTTAAAATACCGAGCTCTACACTATTGTCTAGAAACAGCTTTAAAAATAATAAATACATCCTGCATTTTACATAATCTTTGCAATGACAACAACGTAGAAAATGTGCCGGTGTCGTCAGACGACCCTATTGATGGCCTATTAGTCAATAGTAATGAAAGATCATACAAAAGTGATGGTCCTCTCAGTAGCATAAATAGTAGTTTACTGTCAGAAGCAAAACAAAGCCAACAGAAATTAATAAGAACTATTTTTATTAATTAAGTTGTACTTTAAAGCTTTATAATAATACTAAATGCATTTATTGTATTAAGGTTGGTAATTATTCGATATAGCAGCTACACCTTTCGTTTTTTCATTTCTAAGAAAAACTACTGCATTTTAGTATGTTTTATTATGCTTGTTGTATACTAAATGTACTTTTACATGTACAAACCGCTAGAGATAGAAGAAATAAAAGATATTAAGGGTTAAACATAACATAAAATAAACATAACCTCAAAATTGTAACTTTGATGTTTGAAATAACACATTAATAAATGCGATAGACAAAAAAAGTGATAATAATTAGGTTAGTGTTAGTGCTAAAACATCAAGTGGTTAAGAAATTCAAGAAATCTGTAGAGCTATATAAGAAAGACCTCATATAAACACTACAAATATACGGAAGACAAAAGGTTGACGCCCACTATCAAGTAAGTCGATTACCATTAACTATAAATAATATTAAAACATAAGAATTAGTTTATATAAATGCGTGTTTGAAATAATAGAGAGAGTGTATTAATTGTTATAAGTGATTAAGTGAACAATATATGCGGTTTTCTTGGAAATAGCGATTGATCGTTCATAAACATTTAATGGTAACAAACAAATGGTAAGTAAGTAGGCATAAGTACAAGTATGTACATGAGATATTTATAGAAATTCATCGTGTCTTTGATAATGTCTGGTGGCCAAGTGACCTTCAAAGAATTAGACCGGCAAAAACCTCTAGGTACGTCTACTGCGCTATGGAGAACTATTTTCATTGTCGAACATTAATTTTACAAACCGACTACTGTTCCATGAAAAGGCAACTATCTAAAGGTTGTCCTCAGCGATCTGTAATGGGGCCTGAGATCTGGAACATGGTATTTGACTAGAACTGTGTTTCTCAATCGAAAGGGTTTGTAGACGTTTGTTTTGCCAACGATAATGTGATCCTTATCGGTGCAAATAGTACAGAACAACTAAAAAGCCGTTCTCGACCTGCTATATATAAAATCTGTAGTTTCTTGAAGCTACAAAGCTACGAAACAAATACAGTAACAACGAATGATAAACTTGTAACACACCTTGCGCGTGTCACAAGGACGGAATGATGCTTAAACTCGGCAACTATGCCGACACTATGCAAAAGAGCATTTATGCCAATAATTGTGTATTTTGCTTTGGCATGGTATTACAGGATTAATCTTCCAGATCTTCTATGCTAAGAACTATGTTATTGACGACACCGCGTTGTTGCAGAACTGTATCTACAGAAGTGGTGCAGGTGATATTGTGGACAATTCCTTTAGATTTAAAAATCACTCATGCACTTACTCAAGTACAAATTACGCTAGAACTGAAAAAATCAAGTTTTGATGATTTAAAATTAATGCGACAAATTTCGAGGATTTAAAGGTAATGCGGCTGTAGGATAAAAGTCTGGAGACGATACCAAATATATTGCCAAAGAGATAAATGCATATATGCATAAGCTCTGGCAAGACAGATGGGACTTAATACAAAAAGGAAGACCTACGTATTGGTTTACAAGGACGTTAATATTGCTTTGCAACACAAGTGGTTCCTATCTACTATGTGTGTGATCGGCTCCTGCTACTTTAGGTGAAAAAAGTGATTAAAAGTGAGAAATTAATTATGGAAAAAAATTAAATAAATTATATGAATACTTTTTTAAACGAAATGTATTTAAGTTTGTTTTAAAATTGTGTTAAGTTACACTAAACAAAGTGTTTTTACAAAAGTTTGACAGTTGGAAACCAGTGTTAAAAACGAATTTTTCATTACGCGTACACGCGGTCTTATAAACATAACCTCAAAATTGTAACTTTGATGTTTGAAATAAGACATTAATAAGTGCGATAGACAAAAAAAGTGATAATAATTAGGTTAGTGTTAGTGCTAAAACATCAAGTGGTAAAGAAATTCAAGAAATCTGTAGAGATATAAGAGGAAGACCTCATATAAACACTACAAATATACGGAACACAAAAGGTTGCCGCCCACTATCAAGTAAGTCGATTAACATTAACTATAAATAATATTAAAACATAAGAATTAGTTTATTTAAATGCGTGTTTGAAATAATAAAGAGAGTGTATTAATTGTTATAAGTGATTAAGTGAACAATATATGCGGTTTTCTTGGAAATAGTGATTGATCGTTCATGAACATTCAATGGTAACAAACAAATGGTAAGTAAGTAGGCATAAGTCCAAGTATGTACATGAGATATTTATAGAAATTCAGTGTGCCTTTGATAATGTCTGGTGGCCAAGTGACCTTCAAAGAATTAGACCGGTAAAAACCTCTAGGTACGTTTACTGCGCTATGGAGAACTATTTTCATTGTCGAACATTAATTTTACAAACCGATTACCGTTCCATGAAAAGGCAACTATCTAAAGGTTGTTCTCAGCGATCTGTAATGGGGCCTGAGCTCTGGAACATAGTATTCGACGAGAACTGTGTTTCTCAATCGAAAGGTTGTGTAGACGTATGTTTTGCCAACGATAATGTGATCCTTATCGGTGCAAATAGTACAGAACAACTAGAAAGCCGTTCTCGACCTGCTATAGATAAAATCTGTAGTTTCTTGAAGCTACAAAGCTACGAAACAAATACGGTAACAACGAATGATAAACTTGTAACACACCTTGCGCGTGTCACAAGGACGGAATGAAGCTTAAACTCGGCAACTATGCCGACACTATACAAAAGGGCATTTATGCCAATGGTTGTGTATTGTGCTTCGGCATGGTATTACAGGATCAATCTTCCAGATCTTCCATGCAAAGAATTATATTATTGACGATGACGCGTTGTTGCGGAACTGTATCTACAGAAGTGGTGCAGGTGATATTAAGGACAATTCCTTTAGATTTAAAAATCACTCATGCACTTACTCAAGTACAAATTACGCTAGAACTGAAAAAATCAAATTTTGATGATTTAAAATTAATGCGACAAATTTCGAGGATTTAAAGGTAATGCGGCTGTAGGATAAAAGTCTGGAGACGATACCAAATATATTGCCAAAGAGATGCCTCTGGCAAGACAGATAGGACTTAATACAAAAAGGAAGACCTACGTATTGGTTTACAAGGACGTTAATATTGCTTTGCAACACAAGTGGTTCCTATCTACTATGTGTGTGATCGGCTCCTGCTACTTTAGGTGAAAAAAGTGATTAATAGTGAGAAATTAATTATGGAAAAAAATTAAATAAATTATATGAATACTTTTTCAAACAAAATGTATTTAAGTTTGTTTTAAATTTGTGTTAATTTACCCTAAACAAAGTGTTTTTACAAAAGTTTGACAGTTGGAAACCAGTGATAAAAACGAATTTTTCATTACGCGTACACGCAGTCTTATAAACATAACATCAAAATTGTAAATTTGATGTTTGAAATAAGACATTAATAAGTGCGATAGACAAAAAAAGTGATAATAATTAGGTTAGTGTTAGTGCTAAAACATCAAGTGGTTAAGAAATTCAAGAAATCTGTAGAGCTATATAAGGAAGACCTCATATAAACACTACAAATATACGGAAGACAAAAGGTTGCCGCCCACTATTAAGTAAGTCGATTAACATTAACTATAAATAATATTAAAACATAAGAATTAGTTTATATAAATGTGTGTTTGAAATAATAAAGAGAGTATTAAGAGATGTATTAATTGTTATAAGTGATTAGGTGAACAATATATGCTGTTTCCTTGGAAATAGTGATTGATCGTTCATGAACATTCAATGGTAACAAACAAATGGTAAGTAAGTAGGCATAAGTCCAAGTATGTACATGAGATATTTATAGAAATTCATCGTGTCTTTGATAATGTCTGGTGGCCAAGTGACCTTCAAAGAATTAGACCGGCAAAAACCTCTAGGTACGTCTACTGCGCTATGAAGAACTATTTTCATTGTCGAACATTAATTTTACAAACCGATTACCGTTCCATGAAAAAGCAACTATCTTGAGGTTGTCCTCAGCGATCCGTAATGGGGCCTGAGCTCTGTAACTTGGTATTCGACGAGAACTGTGTTTCTCACCCGAAAGATTGTGTAAACGTATGTTTTGCCAACAATAATGTGATCCTTATCGGTGCAAATAGTACAGAACAACTAGAAAGCCGTTCTCGACCTGCTATAGATAAAATCTGTAGATTCTTGAAGCTACGAAACAAATACGGTAACAACGAATGATAAACTTGTAACACACCTTGCGCGTGTCACAAGGACGGAATGAAGCTTAAACTCGGCAACTATGCCGACACAATACAAGAAGCCATTTATGCCAATGGTTGTGTATTGTGCTTCGGCATGGTATTACAGGATCAATCTTCCAGATCTTCCATGCAAAGAACTATGTTATTGACGATGACGCGTTGTTGCAGAACTGTATCTACAGAAGGGGTGCAGGTCATATTGGGGACCATTCCTTCAGATTTAAAAATCACTCATGCACTTACTCAAGTACAAATTACGCTAGAACTAAAAAAATCAAATTTTGATGATTTAAAATAATGCGACATATTTCGAGGATTTATAGTTAATGCGGCTGTAGGATAAAAGTCTAGAGACGATACCAAATATATTGCCAAAGGGATGAATGCATATATGCATAAGCTCTGGCAAGACAGATGGGTCTTAATACAAAAAGGAAGACCTACGTATTGGTTAACAAGGACGGTAATATTGCTTTGCAACACAAGTGGTTGCTATCTACTATGTGTGTAAACGGCTCCTGCTACTTTTTGTGAAAAAAGTGATTAAAGGTGAGAAATTAATTACGGAAAAAAATTAAATAAATTATATGAATACTTTTTCAAACGTAGAGTATTTAAGTTTGTTTTAAATTTGTGTTAATTTACCCTAAACAAAGTGTTTTTACAAAAGTTTGACAGTTGGAAACCAGTGTTAAAAACGAATTTTTATTACGCGTACACGCAGTCTTATAAACATAACCTTAAAATTGTTACTTTGATGTTTGATATAAGACATTAATAAGTGCGATAGACAAAAAAAGTGATAATAATTAGGTTAGTGTTAGTGCTAAAACATCAAGTGAGTAAGAAATTCAAGAAATCTGTCGAGCTATATATGAAAGACCTCATCTAAATACTACAAATATACGGAAGACAAAAGGTTGCCGCCCACTATCAAGTAAGTCGATTAACATTAACTATAAATATTATTAAAACATAAGAATTAGTTTATATAAATGCGTGTTTTAAATAATAAAGAGAGTGTATTAATTGTTATAAGTGATTAAGTGAACAATATATGCGGTTTTCTTGCAAATAGCGATTGATCGTTAATGAACATTCAATGGTAAAAAACAAATGGTAAGTAAGTAGGCATAAGTACAAGTATGTACATGAGATATTTATAGAAATTCAGTGTGCCTTTGATAATGTCTGGTGGCCAAGTGACCTTCAAAGAATTAGGCCGGCAAAAACCTCTAGGTACGTCTACTGCGCTATGGAGAACTATTTTCATTGTCGAACATTAATTTTACAAACCGATTACCGTTCCATGAAAAGGCAACTATCTAAAGGTTGTCCTCAGCGATTCGTAATGGGGCCTGAGCTCTGGAACATGGTATTCGACGAAAACTGTGTTTCTCACTCGAAAGGTTGTGTAGACGTATGTTTTGCCAACGATAATGTGATCCTTATCGGTGCAAATAGTACAGAACAACTAAAAAGCCGTTCTCGACCTGCTATATATAAAATCTGTAGTTTCTTGAAGCTACAAAGCTACGAAACAAACACAGTAACAACGAATGATAAACTTGTTACACACCTTGCGCGTGTCACAAGGACGGAATGAAGCTTAAACTCGGCAACTATGCCGACACTATGCAAAAGGGCATTTATGCCAATAATTGTGTATTTTGCTTCGGCATGGTATTACAGGAATAATCTTCCAGATCTTCCATGCAAAGAACTATGTTATTGACGATACCGCGTTGTTGCAGAACTGTATCTACAGAAGTGGTGCAGGTGATATTGGGGACAATTCCTTTAGATTTAAAAATCACTCATGCACTTACTCAAGTACAAAATACGCTAGAACTGAAAAAATCAAATTTTGATGATTTAAAATTAATGCGACAAATTTCGAGGATTTAAAGGTAATGCGGCTGTAGGATAAAAGTCTGGAGACGATACCAAATATATTGCCAAAGAGATAAATGCATATATGCATAAGCTCTGGCAAGACAGATGGAACTTAATACAAAAAGAAAGACCTACGTATTGGTTTACAAGGACGGTAATATTGCTTTGCAACACAAGTGGTTCCTATCTACTATGTGTGTGATTGGCTCCTGCTACTTTAGGTGAAAAAAGTGATTAATAGTGAGAAATTAATTATGGAAAAAAATTAAATAAATTATATGAATACTTTTTCAAACGAAAAGTATTTAAGTTTAAGTTTTTATATAAATGCGTGTTTTAAATAATAGAGAGAGTGTATTAATTGTTATAAGTGATTAAGTGAACAATATATGCGGTTTTCTTGGAAATAGCGATTGATCGTTCATGAACATTTAATGGTAACAAACAAATGGTAAGTAAGTAGGCATAAGTACAAGTATATACATGAGATATTTATAGAAATTCAGTGTGCCTTTAATAATGTCTGGTGGCCAAGTGACCTTCAAAGAATTAGACCGGCAAAAACCTCTAGGTACGTCTACTGCGCTATGAAGAACTATTTTCATTGTCGAACATTAATTTTACAAACCGACTACCGTTCCATAAAAAGGCAACTATCTAAAGGTTGTCCTCAGCGATCTGTAATGGGGCCTGAGATCTGGAACATGGTATTTGACGAGAACTGTGTTTCTCAATCGAAAGGTTGTGTAGACGTTTGTTTTGCCAACGATAATGTGATCCTTATCAGTGCAAATAGTACAGAACAACTAAAAAGCCGTTCTCGACCTGCTATATATAAAATCTGTAGTTTCTTGAAGCTACAAAGCTACGAAACAAATACAGTAACAACGAATGATAAACTTGTAACACACCTTGCGCGTGTCACAAGGACGGAATGATGCTTAAACTCGGCAACTATGCCGACACTATGCAAAAGGGCATTTATGCCAATAATTGTGTATTTT
This sequence comes from Panorpa germanica, assembly GCA_963678705.1. Lineage (NCBI taxonomy): Eukaryota > Metazoa > Arthropoda > Insecta > Mecoptera > Panorpidae > Panorpa > Panorpa germanica. The sequence continues at coordinate 1,427,210 of OY783213.1, read as the reverse complement.
GCTTTGGCATGGTATTACAGGATTAATCTTCCAGATCTTCCATGCAAAGAATTATATTATTGACGATGACGCGTTGTTGCAGAACTGTATCTACAGAAGTGGTGCAGGTGATATTGGTGACAATTCCTTTAGATTTAAAAATCACTCATGCACTTACTCAAGTACAAATTACGCTAGAACTGAAAAAATCAAATTTTGATGATTTAAAATTAATGCGACAAATTTCGAGGATTTAAAGGTAATGCGGCTGTAGGATAAAAGTCTGGAGACGATACCAAATATATTGCCAAAGAGATGAATGCATATATGCATAAGCTCTGGCAAGACAGATGGGATTTAATACAAAAAGGAAGACCTACGTATTGGTTTACAAGAACGTTAATATTGCTTTGCAACACAAGTGGTTCCTATCTACTATGTGTGTGATCGGCTCCTGCTACTTTAGGTGAAAAAAGTGATTAATAGTGAGAAATTAATTATGGAAAAAAATTAAATAAATTATATGAATACTTTTTCAAACGAAAAGTATTTAAGTTTGTTTTAAATTTGTGTTAATTTACCCTAAACAAAGTGTTTTTACAAAAGTTTGACAGTTGGAAACCAGTGTTAAAAACGAATTTTTCATTACGCGTACACGCGGTCTTATAAACATAACATCAAAATTGTAACTTTGATGTTTGAAATAAGACATTAATAAGTGCGATAGACAAAAAAAGTGATAATAATTAGGTTAGTGTTTGTGCTAAAACATCAAGTGGTTAAGAAATTCAAGAAATCTGTAGAGATATATAAGGAAGACCTCATATAAACACTACAAATATACGGAAGACAAAAGGTTGCCGCCCACTATTAAGTAAGTCGATTAACATTAACTATAAATAATATTAAAACATAAGAATTAATTTATATAAATGCGTGTTTGAAATAATAAAGAGAGTATTAAGAGATGTAATAATTGTTATAAGTGATTAAGTGAACAATATATGCTGTTTCCTTGGAAATAGTGATTGATCGTTCATGAACATTCAATAATAACAAACAAATGGTAAGTAAGTAGGCATAAGTCCAAGTATGTACATGAGATATTTATAGAAATTCAGTGTGCCTTTGATAATGTCTGGTGGCCAAGTGACCTTCAAAGAATTAGAACGGCAAAAACCTCTAGGTACGTCTACTGTGCTATGGAGAACTATTTTCATTGTCGAACATTAATTTTACAAACCGATTACCATTCCATGAAAAAGCAACTATCTTGAGGTTGTCCTCAGCGATCCGTAATGGGGCCTGAGCTCTGTAACTTGGTATTTGACGAGAAATGTGTTTCTCACTCGAAAGGTTGTGTAAACGTATGTTTTGCCAACGATAATGTGATCCTTATCGGTGCAAATAGTACAGAACAACTAGAAAGCCGTTCTCGACCTGCTATAGATAAAATCTGTAGTTTCTTGAAGCTACGAAACAAATACGGTAACAACGAATGATAAACTTGTAACACACCTTGCGCGTGTCACAAGGACAGAATGAAGCTTAAACTCGGCAACTATGCCGACACAATACAAGGGGGAATTTATGCCAATGGTTGTGTATTGTGCTTCGGCATGGTATTACAGGATCAATCTTCCAGATCTTCCATACAAAGAACTATGTTATTGACGATGACGCGTTGTTGCAGAACTGTATCTACAGAAGTGGTGCAGGTCATATTGGGAACCATTCCTTCAGATTTAAAAATCACTCATGCAATTGAGGTTAAATCACCACTTTCATGTGTAACAGATGACAGATTTTTTGCATAATACTGGCTTATTTGGATTTAAATCAAATCAGTTTATTAGGATTCTAACCATATGGTTTAAAAATGTAATAATTTATACACTGCCTATATATTTTATGAAAAATGACAATGACAAACGTTATAAAGTAGTCTATTTTGTAACTTTGACTACGACGTCGTGTCGTCGACTATTCTATATAGAATATAGAAATCTATACTACTCTATATGTCCAAGGAGTAAAGTTATATGTCAGGTGATGGACAAGAAGAACATGATGTTCCTCATTGATAGATCTCCTACTCAAATTGAATGGAATTCAGGAACACCGTCAGCAATAGATATACCATAGGCAACTCCATCTTTTGATAGCCAGCTTTTATGGAACATAATGGAGGATCAACTAGGTTCAGATCACGCCATGGTACTTATGAATGGGTCACAAATTGGTCAATTAAGTAGAGGCAAGGAAAGATTCAAGTAAAATATTATATCAAATACAATCTACTGGGATAATTTATATAATCAAATAGAAGTATATTTATTAGTAAACAAATTCAGTCCCTGACTACGCTGGAAAAATCTATGAAACAAACGTGAATATCTGCTCAAAACGGTTGTGTTATTGACAACGGTTTTAGACTTTGTAATACGGGTAGCTAAGGAAAATAACTTCAGAGGTATGCCCAACCTAATATTAACCACAATGAACAACTTATACACTGGAGCTTACACAAAAATTAAACTTGGCCAGAACATAACTATGGAAATTCTTAAAAGAGATAAGAAGGACGACCCAGTATCAACTCTACTATTCAATGTTATGCTAAACATTTTTATGGACGAGCTGCAGAACACCAAAGGTTGCAATATGAACGATATCGTTAAGATTAATAAGTGCACAACGCAAAAAGGTTAACAAAATTAATTTTTGTTCAGGATGCAGCTACACAGGCTTACATCTCGTCGGAACGCATTAAAAATAAAGCAAAAATATGAGGTTCAAAATGTATTCTATAATGGCCATGCAATCCAGAAGAAGTGACAAATGAGAAAATCCGCAAAAGAGCGGCCGAAAGAAAATCATGGATGAAGTTTAAAGTACAAGGACAAGGAGGTGCCGAATTCAATAACTACTTCATCGCCAATAGATGGTTGTAGGATTATACACTCATAGATCCGAAAAGGATGAGTGATTTGAAGCAAATTTTGGCAAGAAAAAGAGGAATAACTCGGGCGCATATACTCAGCCAATGCTTCGTTCGAACGAAATTCTTGATGTATAATGTATGACATTTGCAGCAAAGCACCTAGGATGTTTAATTAGAAAAGATCCACGTATAAACCCACCACTAGGCCGGCGGAAGCCTGACAACGTCTTTCTGCATAACAATATAGGGCATATTATCGACATTACGGTGAGATCTAAATCATTGTTTACGCATTGTGAAAATAATCCTTCTTGTATACTGCTATTCGCAACTTAATACTTTTATTCATTTTTAATTTAATCGCTTTGAAAATATTTTATTCTTTTAATTAAATTTAATTATAATTTTGTTCAAGTACTTAAGAAATAGATTTTGTGAATATCATAACATCATTTTGGTAACTTATATTTTGGATTCTACATTACCGATTCATCAACAAATCAATGAAGTACTAGCAATCCAAGCACACAACTGTAACATCTAGTAAATCATTTCAACATATTTAAATACTTTGTATTTTTATCAAAACAATATTTAACAATGAGCATTTTTAAAATACTTTGACAAATTGTTTATATTTTAAATGAACTTTTAACAGTTAAATTCCTTTTCTTATGAATGATTGTTTTTACTGCGGTTGAATACTACTTCATTTCAACAATTCGGTTATTACAATTCATTTAAACATTATACATTGTAAAATTAAACTTTGATCGAATAATTTAAAATAGTATGTTTTCGTTAAAAATTTGCATCATAAATATAATAACACATTATTCTACTTGTAATATTTATACTACGTACAACTACCATTGATTAAAATAATTATTATTTCAACATGTTTTCCATAAATTCATTAGAATTACCAAGAAGATTATGAATTTAAATCGTTTAATTGGTTCGGCTCACTCCCACAAAAACAACCTACACATATACTACAAAAGTATTCACAGAATTATCGCTAATAATCCTTCATTCCTTAATATAGCAGAACTCAAAGTATGTAAGAGACATTCGGACCCTATACTTGAGTCCTTTGTTGAGACCTGCAATTACTTACAAACTGTATTATATAATGATGCATAAAGTCTTTTGCAAATACATCAAAGATATCAAGCATTTAGATTAAAATACTACAATTATGTTGATAATTTATATTGTACTTTCAGCACCTAGTAGTTCGACATTCAAAATTGAACTACACACCACAAACATCTGAAATCAATTTATGAAACTAAAAGATTTAACAGATTATACTTATTAAAGATTTTAATGGGAATATGCAACCATGGCTCTTATTTAAAACCCAGTTTCAAAATCTTGCGCAATATCAAGATATATTTGATAAATCTGAAAAACTACGCTTGTTAGAAACCTATCTAACCGACACGAATAAGACAGCACTCAAGAAGACTTAACACTTTTTGGAATGTTACACATCTTCGAGGACTACAGTGCTATTAGAATTTTATAAACCCAGTACACCTAAGTGGTGACATTCAGAAAACCAAGGGTGCAAAGAAAGGTAAATTGGGAAATCGATGTCCTTGCGCTAATGGACATCTCAACATCTTATGCCAAGGACAGAAAGAGATATTGGCCCCAGGAACTGCACCAGTCGATCTACACAGAATAGCTCAAAGAAGCGATGAGCACAGTGTTCACCAGCAGGATGAGCCGTGCAGACATGATTTCATGAACGCGGAGACATAGTGCTTCTCGGAGCAATTGCAGCGGATGGCAAAAGTGTGGCCACTAGACACGGTATACTCATCTTGTATGTTATCGTGGAGAAGAGTGTAGAACGCCGAAAAATATGCATACTTAATCTTTTTTGGCATTCGACCTGGGACCCTTAAGACTATAACTACTAGAGACTGCAAACAAGCCACTATCCTCGCATTTTTTAACAAGACTAATAAGATGAGGAAGGCGCAACGAATCACGAAGGTCAACAGTAAAGAGTAAATATTGACGCCATTATACTACTCGCTATACTTATTCCTTCTCGGCCTTCTTGGCTAAGATCAAAGTTTAAAACATTCGCAAATTGGATAACGTTTGAAAACGTTATGCAGCGAATAACAGAAACTGTCGCGATCAAAATGAAGTTCCCAGAAAGGGAGACACTACAGGTACATCCAGAAGAAAGGCAGATGCAGACGACGCTGCATATATTCAAAAACTATATCGGAGGAACCGCAGGCAAGCGGTACGGTTATTACTGGGCGGAGATTCAAACCGTTGCGCTATTGCTACTGACTGTATTGAAGAACACTTCACTAAAACCTGGGCAAGCCACGAATGTCCTTGCGACATTTATGACGCTTCGACTGGCTCTACCCGGGATGCGGTAGATTTGGGATGCTTTACAGAACCTGAAGTACTATAGCGATTTAAGCGGTTTAAAAATGCGGCACCGGGGGAGGACCGTATCACCTACAACCACTGGAAAGCGGTGGACCCAGCCTGTAAAGTACTTACCAAGGTTCTGACTATATGTCTTCGTTTTAAGAGAATCCCTAAGGCATGGAAAAAATAGTTTACGATGATAATACATAAGAAGGGAAGGCACGACGAAATCTCAATCTGAAGATCAACCTCGATTTGCAGCACAGTATACAAATTGTATGCTGTCTGTTTAACGAGGAGGCTAACGGATTGGATTACGCAGTATCAGGCATTGAGTAAATGCCAGTAAGGTTTCCTAGCACACGACGGTGTTTTTGAGCACAACTTTGTGCTTTAACAGCGAATGAACCATGCCAGGCAGAACAAAGGAAATGTCTGCATTGCGTGGCTTGACTTTGCTAATGCGTTTGGCGCTATATCGCACAATGCAATATTCAAGTCACTGGCAGCTGCGGGAACAGGTGAGGATTTTGTCAGCATTATAAGAGATTTATATGGTGATAGCACTTCGTCAGTCATCACGCAGGACGGTGGAACGGCGCCCATTGATGTACATACTGGGATTAAACAGGGCTGCCCACTAAGCGGGATACTGTTTAATCTCTCTATCTCTCTATGTTACATAATGTTCTTGCATATGCTTATAATATAATCCTCCTAAAAAACACTCTACTACAACTTCAGGATGCGATAAACACCACATCAGACTTAGCTAGAACAATAGGACTAACTTTAAGGGCGGAAAAGTGCAACACTCTACACATATCGGCGATGAACCCCGTCGGTTTTGTACAAAGCGTGTTCAATATAAATGGTACTGCGATAAACGACTTAAAAGAGGGGAAAGACTGCAGATCTCTGGGGGCACCGGTAGGTTTTACGGTAATACCGAAAATCCAGGAGCTTAAGGACATCATGGATACAAGTCTTAAGATTATAAGGTCAAAACTGGCACCATGGCAACGAATAGACGCACTCAAAACGTTCGTATTCCCTGCGTGTGCGTTCAGTATGCGGATGGGTGTGTTTACGAAAACACAATAGGGCCATCTTGACGAAGTATTAGGACCGGAGATCAAGCAAGTTTGTAAGTTTGCACCAGAAAGCTTTGAAGGGTTCCTATACGGTGCCATGACACTTTTGCTGACACTGAAATCTCGATCATTGCCAAGGATCAGCTGACTGCAACCATCGAAAAGCGAATTAAAAGATTACCGACGAACATCGAAGTATCGCAGTATATGTCCGGCGAAACAGAGGGGGTGTTCAGAGCACTAGCTACTACAACTGCTAACCGTTTCACACGGGCTAAAGCAGCATCACGTCGAACGTGCGTTGCATGGAGTTTCGATGACAGTAACCTTTCAATCTCCACACACAAACACAACATTAAAGAGATTGACAGGCAAACTGTTATAAAAAAACTCCGTGCTGAGGCGCGTGACAAATATGCTGCTGAGTTGGTGCAAAAACCAGATCAGGGGAAAGCCATGGAGTGCGTTGCTGCACATCCTGCAAGTTCCCATTTCTTAAGAAATCAGAAATTTATGCGATTTTCAGAGTGGCGCTTTATTCATAAAGCACGACTCAACCTATGCAATTTAAATGGCCGTACCTATAATACTGGTAACACAAAATGTAAAAGATGTGAGAACCCCTACGAGACTCTCCCCCACGTGGTATGTCACTGCATGCGATGATACTCGCAAGCATACTCTGCCAGACATAACACATTAGTCGAGAGGATCAAGAACGCCGCGACCCCTAAATTTACGGTAATAACAGAGAACACGCAGATAGGTGAGCAAAGGCTCAAACTCGACATTGTGTTCGTTAGAGGCGAGACTTGCTATATCGTGGAAGTAATAATCCCATTCGAAAACCGGCGGGAAGATATGGAAATCGCGGGAAATGAAAAGCGACGTAAATATGAACGGTTAACGTTAGAATTACGGCAACGTTACCAGTCGGTTGACGTGATCCCAATGATTATTGGAACACTGAGATCGTGGGATCCAAACAATGATGACTTCCTCAAAAAGACTTTTTCAAAGTCATACGCTAGTTTATTGCGTAAGCTAGCGGTGAGTGACATCATACGTCACTCACGTAATATATTTGTTTGGCATCTCACGGGACACCGACAGGAATAGCCTGTAGTCCCACATCTTTTTCTTAAAAATTTAGTTTAACGACCCTTCCCTATTAAGGTTATGTCGCCTGTCAAACGTTGTAACATCATACACGTCATTCCTGTCATTTCAATACTTGACTCGTCAGTAAGTTATTCTTTTATGTAACTAAAATGTGTTGTCATTATTTATTATGTGCTCGTCTACTATGTAAAATTGTATTTAGTTAGTAATTTATTGATGTTTCGTTTTCTAATTTGTTCATTTTTAACTTATCTTACTGCATGATGTTACAACTTTTTAATGTGTTTTATGTTTAGATTAGATTAGGTACCTCTTGATATGTAAATCGGCAATTTCCCGCCGATAGAGGTTGTGTTAACCCTGAGATATTTTACATTAGATTTAGTACTGCCTTTGCACAGATCTTTATTAGTAATAGTTGCATGTTTAAGTCATAGATTAGTGTTAGGAAAGTTTAATTATCGGCATGAAGCCTTGCACTTAGCAACTATATAACAAATCTTAAGTTTAATTTTTTTTTTAAGTATATGTGTAATATTGACTTATTGTATTGAAATCTGTTCTTATCAGCCTTTTGATGAAAAGTCCTACTTCGGTATGACCAGGATTTGAGGCTGATTGTGGAACAGATTACTTTTTTGTAGATCTTGCCTGGGGCTTTGAGGTGACCCTACAAAGTCGTCGTACAAGTGATTTTTTCAAAAAACTTTTACGTTCGACAGGTTTCCGCACACTTCGTGGTTGGTACGGGCATCGGAGCTCCATAGGTGACTATTGTCCCTGTACCGCCATACAGACATACCAAGGGCACAGATAGTCCTTGTACCGCCAAAACAATCCCAACATAACTCTTCACACTGCTGTCACCTAGTTTTACTTCCACCTTACACGTGACATTTACAAACTAGGGACTGTTTACACCCCCTTTTTTGTAAATTACTTAATCACAAAATACTTGTGCATTGTACATTAGCAGAGAATATTCAAAACAGGCCGTAGCAGACTAGTTATTTTTTAGAGTACTGGTGGCGGTATATCCCTACGCGTGCGGCCTAATACCCGGACAACATTCGGAAAATCTTTTTACATTTTCCGAACACCTATTTTCACCAACGGTAACTCCCTGTCTGGTGATCTTAATAAAAGACACAGTTACCACGGGGTGAAAAGCAATACAAACATTCCTCGTCAATTGTATATCTTCGTATCTTTGTATATCTTTAACATTAAATTACAGACATGTCCAAAAGAGTCACACGTATGGCATCCAAAAAAATGGAACCGCCCACAAGTGATTCTTCTGGTACAGAGTCTAAGAGTGATGTTATTTATATTGTAAAAACAAATCCAAGATTATCACGTGTTATTCCAACGAAAAAAATTACTATTTCAGCAAATAATGAACCATCAACGTCTTCATCAAAGCGTATTTGTACACGGTCAAGTACAAACAAATTTCCGAGTTTAACATTGAGTAGAAACAAAATTAATAGTAAATTATAAAGTAATAAATCAAATTCTGACACTGATATAAGTTTTAATTCTGAAACGTGTCCCCGTGACAATTCCCCTATTAAAATTAAAACAAACGTGAAAAAGTGTACCCGTAACAATACCCCGGTAGTAAATATTAAAAAAATTAAAAGTGTTCTCAAAAGTGTACCGAAACCTACCTAAAGAGTACCTAAAGAGATTTAAACGAGCTAAAAGAATTTTGTAGTTGATGCTCGGAGCCATTTACAATAGAAGCAACGGAACCACCGAAGACTTCAAAAATGACATGAAGAACCTGCAACAAACACACTCCCCCGCAATACTCGCTGGCGACTACAATGCAAAGCATACAGAGTGGTTCTCAAAGTGTACCAACGCAAAGGGTACTTGGAGACAACCGCATCGAATGGAGCAACGATGCTAAGTACCTAGGAGTTACATTGGACAGAAAGCTGAACTTCAACAAGCACACCAACGAAGTGAGAAGACTGTCACGAGCTATAGGAAGCAGACTGTACTCTCTGCTCAACAGCAAATCGAAGCTACAAATTAAAACAAACCTTCTCATTTACAAAAGCTACATAAGACCTGTTATCACGTATGCTGCACCAGCATGGGCATACCACAAAAGGTCTATGAAGAAACTGCAAGTACTCCAAAATAGAGTGCTACGCGCCATTGCAGGTTGTCACTATACAACATCTACCAAAGAGCTGCACAACGAGTTAAATATGGAATACATAAAGGAATTCGTAAAAAAAACAAGCAAGAAACTATACGAGAAAACACACGAAGCTGAAAACATCAAAGTGAAATTACTTGGAAAGTACATGAGAAGTAATCCACACTACAAGTACAAGAAACCTATAAACATATTCGACACTGAAACAGAATAAAAAGTAGATGTCAGCAGTTTTAAACACACGAAGCTGAAAACATCAAAGTGAAATAACTTGGAAAGTACATGAGAAGTAATCCACACTACAAGTACAAGAAACCTATAAACATATTCGACACTGAAGCAGAATAAAAAGTAGATGTCAGCAGTTTTAATTCCGAAACGTGTCCCTGTGACAATACCCCTATTAAAATTAAATCAAAGGTGAAAAAGTGTCCCCGTGACTATCCCCCGGTGGGAAATATTAAAAGTGTTCACTATTGTGTACCACCGTACAGCTATGGGAACAGGGCTACCATAGTTGGACATAAATATAAACTGTAAATGCCCTAGCCGGCTCACGTGAACCATAACGAAACCCGGTGTAGTATAGCAGGGATGAAGGAGCTCATCCCCTGTTGGACGTTAAATATAAATCTAAAGACTCCACTTAGAGAAAAAAATCAACCCAAGAAAACATAAACAAGTGAAATGAGTGGTCATTGTTTAAGTACAGGCACCACGTAACTTATTTGCGCGCCTGCAGCGCGCAGCGCCCACAGTAGTAGTAGAAAAGGTACCACTCTTAGGCAACATTCGATGGAATTTGGGTACGAAGTGTATGGGCCAACGGAACCGACCATTTACCATCACTGTCATCAGGGAGACGTTATTGACCTCGCCATTACATCAGATTATATACAGAGAGTTATTCAAGAACTCAACTCTGATCACAATTCAGTGCTCCTATTGGCCGACGCTAAAACATACGACAACCAACCAACAAGCAGACAAATGGACGAGAACCAATTGGAAATATTTTTCTGAGCTTGTGGATAAAAACATAAATTCTAGAATAAAACTAAAAGATGCGGTAGACATAGAGGAAAATGCTAAAGCAATTACCATTAACATCACGAAAGCCCTGGAAAAAGCGAGTACCATCGTTCAAAGAAAACCTGAGTACAAATGTCTACCAGACAGCATTAAGCAGTTAATTTCTAGGAAAAACAAGCTCAGGAAAATATGGCAATACACAAAAAATCAAAGAATTAAAACTCAACTCAACGGGCTACAGGCGGCAATAAGGGAAAGGATTCAGGACCACAAAAACAGAAACTGGGCAAATGACGTGGAGAAACTGAGTACCGAAGACAAATCCATATGGACAGCAGCTGCAATTCTGACAAAGAAAAAAGAATGTATCGGAAATCTCAAACACGACGGTTTAGTTATAACAGACGATGAAGAAAAATCCGAACTTTTTGCAGCACAATTAGAGAAGCAGTTCAGTCCTTTGGAACCTATTAATGCAGCACACAATCTTGCGGTGGAAAAGTACGTTAGTGACTACTTATGATTTCAAGCGCCTGGACGACCCAAACCTACTACACCATGGAAAGTAAAAGATAACATACGGAAGCTGAAAATGAATAAAGCCATGGGGGACGACGGCATCTCAGCAAAGTCACTGAAAAATATACAGAAGAGAGCTATAATTGCATTGACCAGGCTACTCAATGCAATTTATAAGTATAACCACTTTCCCAGTACATGGAAAACCGCCAAAGTAATCATGATTCCGAAACCGGGTAAAGCGAAATCAGACCCTGCAAATTATCGTCGAATCAGCTTACTTACACATATCAGCAAGATATTTGAAAGAACGCTATTGGACAGATTAATCGCGCATGCAGAAGAAAATGACACTCTGAGCAACAATCAGTTTGGTTTCTGGGAAGGCCACTGCACAACCCGGCAACTAATCAGGCTGAATGAAATAATTACAAGGCGGTACAATGAAAATAAAAATACAGGTGCGATTTTCATTGACTTGGAAAAGGCTTTCGACAAAGTATGGCATACAGGACTCTTATATAAAATTACTCTTATGTAAAAGTTATTTGCGCGCTTGCAGCGCGCAGCGCTTAAATGGGATTTCAGTGTACCTAAAATTATATCTACTAAAATTTCAGCTTCAAATAAAAAATTAAAAACTGTTTCTGAATCAATCTAAACCATTAATTCTAATCAAAGTGTCAAAATTACTCCAGTCAAAACAAGAAAATTTTATTCTTATAGGTTAAGTTCAACCCCTAATGTTTTACAATCATCAACTTCAATCATTTCCTGTCCTAATATTTCCAGTTCTCAATCTGAACAAACAGATTCAGATACAAATTCCAAATTATTTTCAGAAACCGTAGTTAAAACAAATATAGATGTAAACAAAAGCGTTAATAAACGTACCACTTCAAACAAAATTCATAGTACTGCAATAAATGATGACAAAATACGCTCAATAATAATATCAGAATATGCAAAAAGGTCAATTTTAAGCAACAAATCAGAAGATTTATTTTCAGGTAATATTTCCCGGTCATATGCGGAAGTACTAAAATCAAATAATTCATCTTCAAATAACTCCGACAAGAAATTGTTAAATAAAATTATTCTCAGCAGTATCAAACCATTCGCCTCAGAAAGATTAAATTTAACGCAACCATGCGCACTATTTGAGAACCATAACTTGAACAAAATTTCAAAATCATTAGACAGTTCATTAATTTTTCTAAATTCATCGCTACCCAGAAACTTTAATTTAATTCCAACACCCCCTTTATTTAATCTTTCACCAAAAGACAAAATTGTAAGAAAATTAATTAACTGTCCTCAAATGATGTTTTTATCAAATTCAAAAGTTGAAAATTCTTTCAATAGTTCGAAAAATTCGTTGGATCAACCAATTGATCGTGATATAATAATCAGCAATGAAAGCAATGCGCAAAATAATATAAAAATATAATAAAATCTCCAACCTGTAAAGAGGCAAACTAATTACAGGTTTGAGATTTTAGAAGACAAATTAGTTAAAAACATGAAAACCGATCTTGCGGAATTAATTAAATTGTTAGACACACGGTCAAAGAATAAAAATATTACCAAAAATATAGAAAAAGGCAATATAGTACCACCAATAAATATAGTAAAGCCGAAAAGACTAACAAAGTCTTTTGAAATTTGTACAACCGTTAACTCCAAAAGGTCTGGAAGTATTTCGGAGGATCCCCATCTTTCCAGTCACTTGGATCTCCTCAGCCAATCACCATCCCGCTGTGTGACCTCTTTACGATCCAACCAAGGAAAAATAATGACATTACTGATGACGTGTTTCATTTGGATGCTGAATGGGTTGACTTGAAGGCAACAAATGCCATAGACGTTATCAGTAATGACATTATTTTGCTGGGAATTGAAAAAGGAAACATACCATCCAACTCATCCAAATCCCCGGAATTAATAACTTCAAACAACACATTTGAAAAAGGTGTCGATGACTCAGTAATAGACCCTGACTTCACGAACTCAGAATCGTCTTCGTCATCAATTAAATCTACAAATCGTAATAATGTTAATAATAACACTACAAATAAGAGTAATGATGTAAATATAGTATTAGGTTCTGATTTGATTTTAAACAACAAACCTACAAGACAAAATGATGCATTAACCATTTTCTTCCCAACACCTGAAGCAATGACTTGCACTGAAATTGGCTGTGACAAAATGTTCAAATGCTTTACTTGGACAGCATCTAAACAAAACCTCAAATGTCACCTTGAGCAACAACACGAATTTAGAATAAAAACCGTCATCTTTTTCTGTAACATATGCCGCTCTGTAATTACAAACAAGCCCTCTTGGCATCTGGTATACTGTTTAGCACCACAACCAACAAATAACAGGCCATTGGTTCAATTTAGGTTCAAATGTAAATATTGTGAATACACTTGCTCATCAAACCAGGGTGTCGTCAATCACGAACGTAAACACATAAGAGGTGATTTGGAAAGTAAAATTAATCCACCTGGGTCTGAAATCAGCCCATCAGACACGCGCTAACGCAAGCGCAGGTATTATGGCCGTAATCGTGCAACCAATAACAACAACAACGACAATAATCAAAATGTAGAACCAAATACTGTAACATCAGATGCATCAAATAACCTTATAGAGACAACAACACCACAACTTACTGTGAATACGTCTATTAATAACGTGCAATAACCTGCAATTCCACCTTTCGATATTGCGCATACAAGTGAGGTCTGTATAGTACCGGATACCATCATAAATACCATCTCACTTGTCACTGAATCCCAACATATACCATCCCAATTGTCAACAAGCGTAAGCAGTATAACTTCAGACTTTACTATTCCATTAAGCCCTCATGCAGCCGATATAAATAATTCCGATATCGACGAAGAACCTGAAAATATAAATGACAATTTCCCACGACTCCCGGATGACATATCAGATGACTCACCACTTAATGGTTTTAGCGATTCACTACTAAAGATCTTAAGCAGCAATATTAACACCCATAATTGGGAAAATTTTGAGCAGACTTTAACAGAAATTACCATTGAGGCAGGTAAAATTGTTAAGCTACCAATAAGAGACCCAAATTATGTTGCAAAATCTAGAAATCTAGGTGATGTAAATGACGCAAAATTCATTGAAAAACTCGATTAATAATGGGTAAAGCAAGCACCACCTGCCAAATAAGTAAAGACGACATCCATAACCACTTCACCAAAACACTGACCTTTGTGGATTATCCAAGTGACATATACCCAACCATCGAGGATATTACGCGTGAGCCAATCAATACCAGGAAATTTACACCACCTGAAGTATCAATAAGATTGAGAAAATTTGAGAACTCGTCACCAGGAGATGATCGATTAACATATAGACATTGGCGGTCAGCAGACCCAAGCTGCAAAATACTGACGCATATTTTAAACTGTTGTTTAAAATATAAGCGTGTACCGTCACCCTGGAAGATATCAACAATAATTCTAATCGACAAAAAAGGTAGTAAAGCAGAAATCACGAACTGGCGACCAATTGCAATATGTAGAACAATTTACAAAATATATACTAGCATACTAACATCCAGGCTCACTGATTGGCTAGTAAGTAATATTGTGCTTAGCTATTGCCAGAAGGGTTTCCTGCAATTTGATGGCGTTTTTGTAAATATTTATATATTACAAACCATAATTAGAAAAGCAAAATCCTGGAAAATCAACAAAACATGCATTGGATGGATTAACTTTGCTAACGCATTCGGGTCAATACCACATAAAGCATTGTTAAATGCATTGACTGCTGCAGGTGCTGGTATCACCTTCGTTAGTATTATTGAAGATATTTACTCTGATAATACAACTAGAGTTCTAACAGCAAACGGATATACAGAACTAATAAATTTGAACAGCGGAATAAAACAGGGTTGCCCCCTTGTGGATTATTATTAACAATAGCAATTGATCCTATAATACGTCAGCTACAAGGCTCAAATCTTGAGCATAGGGTCATTGCATACGCAGACGACATCATCCTTATTTGTAACAACAACATTCAGTTGCAGGAACTTATTGACAAAACAAGCATGCTAGTAAAATGTGTAGGGCTCCTTATTAACCCTAAGAGATGTTTTGCTATGCAATTTATTGCCTCTAATTCTCCACCTTGTTTTAATATCAACAATACTAACATACGCAACTTGAAAGAGCATGACATTAAGAGATCGTTAGGCGCCTCTGTTTGCTTTAATATAATACTGCGAAACGCTGACACTAAAGCCATCGCTGCAATTGGCCAAAACATCATGTCATGTAAACTCGCGCCATGGCAACGCATTAATGCTTTAAAAACATTCATGTACCCTGCATGTAACTTCTTAATGCGAGTTGGCTCTTCCACCAAGACCATGTGGAAACAACTGAATAATAAGATGAGGCCACTTATCAAAAAGTCACTATATATTCCGCAAGAAGGGGACTTGAGAGAGGGTTGTATCGGAATTCCAAATACAGCAACGGATAGTGACATATCACTCATTGATAATGCATACAAGCTTCTAACATCTAAAGATACCATAAAAGCAGCAGACTTCGCGCTCCACCTTCAAATGAAGACAATGGTAACTACCTCTCATGCGAGATAAAAGGAATATTTAGGGCTCCAGCAACATCAACAGCTATCACCTGGACGAGAGCGAGAATCGCATTAAGACGCATAACGGTAAATTGGAACTTTACAACTGAGGGTGTTTCTCTTAACCACGGTGAAACTTTTATCAGAGAACCCCAACGTTGTAACACTATGCAAATACTCCGAACTATTGGCAGAAAGCAACATACAAAAACTCTACATGAACTGAAAAGCCAGGTAAAACAATAGAAGGCGTCTCAAAACAGCAGGCTAGCTTCTATTTTATAAATGACGCGCAATACACCAGGTTCGTCGAATGGCAATTCATTCATAAAGCTCGTTTGAATCTCGTGAAACTTTATGGAGCAATGCCATTGCTCCCTGAAAACGAACAATTATGTAGAGTATGCAAAGAGGCCAAGGAAACATTAGGACACGTTTTAAACAGTTGCTTACAAAAATATGGCTCCTCTTACACCGACCGACACAATGCGTTTCTGAAGAGAATTAAAAACGCTGCAATTGGCCGCAATTTCTCTATTATGTCGGAAAACCAGGAAATTGGTAGAGAGAACCTAAGACCAGACCTCGTACTCTTTAAGGGTGAGTCATGTTATATAATAGATGTAACAATACCATTCGGGAATCGCTTCGAAGCATTGGAAAAGGCACGCAGAAACAAACTGGAAAAGTACGAGAACATAAGACAAGAACTTGCAGATAGATTCCAGAGCGTACAGATCATACCACTGATTGTAGGATCACTTGGTTCATGGGACCCATATAATGACAATTTTTTCAAAAACCCTATGTACCAAGTCATACTCAAACACACTACGTAAATTGGCGTTGTCGAAGCAAATTCAATGAGATACTATTTATTTATTAAGTTCAGCACCAGGATTTGAGGCTGATTTTTGGACGAATTACTTTTTCGTTAGATCTTGCCTGGGGCTTTGAGGTGACACTACGAGGTTATCGTACAAGCTTTTAGGCATCCTAGGCAGGGCCGTATCCGCCTGGTCGTAGTCACCAAAGGCCTCAATAAGCGGGTTTTCGGAATTCCGCGTGTTTTCATAAAAACGCGCGGCCTTGTCGTGTGTGAGGGAAGCTAAGGTGGGAATATCAAGTTCGTAACGTATTCTGTCATTGCGGATATACCAACCACAGCCCGCTATGAGGCGAAGCAGTTTATTTTGTATTATTTCAATATGTTTAAAATCAACTGTTTGGCCCCATATTAGGCTGTCAAAGAGCAGGATGGGGCGGATATAAGTCTTGTAAATCGTCAGTTTATTTTGTAGATTTAATTTGGATTTTGGATTAGGTAGTGGACGAAGGATGGCAATTCTTTGGTTCGCTTTATTGGTTCTACTCTCAATCTCGTTTCTGAAGTTCAGAGTCGGATTGAGAATAGTTCCTAGGTACGTCACTTTGCTTGTCCAGGGTATTTTCTGGCCAAGCAAAGCGATATCCTTACGGCCCGCAGAATTGCGTAAGGATGTGAAAAGGATACATTGGGTTTTGTCAGGATTGATCTTGACCCGCCACTGTTTGTAGAAAATTATTGCCTTAACTAAAGCGTCTTGGAGGTATGCTAATTTCAGGAATTACATTCCGGCATATTGGGGAACCCCAGCGTACACCAATCGTTCCCCTCCTCTGTAAAGGCGGGTATTTGAATATCTACATGAGTTTTAAAACCATCCTTCAGGTAATTACTAATTTCATTAGCAATTTCCCGAGGGGAGAAATTCACCCCATGTGGTGTTCTAATCTCCTTGATCTGACGACCAACTCTTAGAATTTCTGCGGGTAGGGTGTGAAGGTTATTAAAGTTAATATTCGCGTTTTCTAGCTGAGTTTGATAATAAAGGTTTTTGTGGTTTCTAATGGAGGATTTAACTAGCTTTTTAATTCTATAATACATTTGTTTGTCTGAGAGGACACGCCCCTCTTTCCATCTCCGGCGTGCCCGTCTCAGCAAACAAACTGTATTTCTAATGTTAGGGGGGAATTCCTGAAGGGTTTTATTGCTATGTGACGTGCTATTGTTGTCTCTAGACCGGCGAGAAGCGTCGGCCATCTTTTCAAAAAGGGTATTTACTGCTTTGTCTATATCGGAGGGTGATTCTAAAACTGGTTTTGCTGAAGGCAGGGTTGTATTTAGAAGCTGGGTGAATTTAAGGGGATCAATGTATTTAAAGTTTGGTATTTTATTTTTACGGGGGTTAGAGTTAATATGACTAACGAACTGGAGGATGACTGCCCTGTGATCGGAGGACAGGTCCGAACTAGTTTCTATCTCTTTATGGTTGAAAATGTTTTTGTAAAGAAATATATCAATGATATCGGGATTAGGGCGATGATTATAGGGGTATATTTTATAACTATCGGGCCCCATAAAGTCGATAGAGTTCAATTGCAAAAACCTTTGCAAGGTTCTCCCTCTAGTACTAGTCCAGCGGGAGTTCCAGGCTTCGTGTTTTGCGTTTAAATCTCCACCGACAATTACGCGGTCGCTAGTAAACAATGGGGATAGGTTAGAGTGTTGTAATGATTGACTTGGTGGGAAGTATGCGCTAATTACAGTAGTAGTTTGGTGGTCTATGGTTACTTCAACTGCGGTATTTTCTAGATATCCGGTGTTAGGGATGTGGATTGCATTGTGAGTGATATTGGGAAGTATAAAAATAACTGTTCCGCCTCCCACTTCGGTCCTGTCGGATTTGTATGTGAGATATGGCGGAAAGCTAGTTATGTTATTGCTAGTTTTAGTATAACAATAATAACAATATTTAAAATATAATGTACTTTATTTAATAATCAATGCACTTTTAATACAAGATATACTTATTCTTCTAAGGTTACTTCCTCAATGGATAGTAACTATTATTCTACTTAATATTACAAAATGGTTCTTTATTTATACTAGTTCTATTTACTATGTGTTTAGGTAACACACCCTCTTGGATAATAGATAGAGTGAGGAAACTCCACCTCTGTGATACTATTGGTCTTCCCATATTTTATTGCTACGTTAGATATCCTTCGGGCCGTAGGAAGGTTCCACCCCGTTATAAAGTATTTATATTATTATGTTATTTCCCATTTAGTTAATTGTTATATTAGATTTGTTATAAATCGTGTGAAATGAGTTGTATAATAATATAAGGTGTTACATTTACATCCATTTAGTTAATTGTTATATTAGGGTTTGTTAGGAATCTTGTGAAACGAGTTGTATAATAATATAAGGTGTTACATTTACATCCATTTAGTTAATTGTTATATTAGGGTTGCTTTATACCGTCGGAGAACTGTGTCTCCAGATAACTCTTCCATCCTTAGAGAGAAAAATAGAGAAATCTTGTAAAGGTGTCTCGATTTTTCTAGATGTAGTCATCATTTCTGTAGTTGCCATATCGCGGTGATAGTTATTGCTGTATAACTATATTCGTTGGCAGGTTTCGGCAAGTCTCGTATGGTTGCGTGGGTGTCGCCAAGTTCCTTTTGTATCTGCTTCAATTGATGAAGATCTAGGTTTCCCAATTTGGTTTCGTTTTGACATCAGGTAATGGTATCAATCTCAGTTCAGTTCCAGATAATTGTACTTCGCATCTGATTCCTATTTTATTGCATATCTTTTCTACTTCGCATAAAAAGTTTTATTAGTTTTCATACATGGTTGATTTTAGTTCTATACATGATTTATTTTAATTCCATACAAGGTTAAAGTAAATGTTATCGTCAATAGATAGGAATCAGGTATTTGGGATAACTATTTGATAATGATCTTGTATGGGTATCGATATGGGAAAATATAATATATAATGGTTAGATGTGATAAAGGTAATTATATATACAATACCATAGAAGTCGACTTGTCGTAAAGGTCGATTTTTATAATGGAGTAATCTGCGTATTCGGTGTGTTGTTATGAGCTATGAGAGAGTTCATCATCCTTCTTTCTTTGTCAATTTCTTGTGAATAAAGAGTTTTATTTAGTTTATACAATTCTATAATGATCTAGTGAAATCTGTCAACTGGCCCATTTGATTTGTGGTGCCATAGTATTATAAAATTAAAGTTTCTTTTATGTAGTTGCATTAATGTTTTCACTTCTATGTTGTTGAATTCTAAATTATTATCTGTTGTAATGTTTTCGGGTAATCCGTGTTGTGCAAATATTTCTATTAATGTTCTAATTGTTTCATCTGCGTTTTTTCTAAGATTCTTTTAATGAAGGCAAATTTAGAGAAAGTATCAATCAATGTCCGGTAGGTAATATTTTATAAAGGTCCATATGAAGTGTCTGAAAGGGTTTATCTGGTGTTCTTGTTACGTTAAGTAGGGGTATGTTTGGATGTCTTTCGTATTTTGATGTTTGACATACTTAAAAATTATTTATATATTCTTAAATGTGTTTGATCATATAGTCCTAATAGTATTTTATCTAATTATTTCTTCTGTTATTTAAATCCCTTGATGTGTGGTCTTTCTTTTCTTCATGGAAATGCTTAATAATTTCGATTTCACTTTCTTCTCCTATAGTTTCTTTTAGTTTCCTTAGACGTTTATTAATTATTTTTTGATTGGGGAATAAATTTATTTTTATTTGACATGCTACTTCGTATATGTCATCTGAGCAATGCATATAATATTTATGTTTCATATTCGTATTTTTAAATGTGTTTAAAGGTTCTTCTTTTACGTTTTGTCTATTTACTTCTATTGTTTCCATGTTTCTGAGCTTGGCTTTTATTGTTTTACTTTGAGGGTCTGCTAATGTGAATTGAAAAATTAACTGATTTTTCTTGTTATTCACGATTTTATTCGACATAGGTATTCCTTGATCACTACACTCCTGTGTGTGTACTGTATGAATAAGTTCGTCATTATCCAATTCTTCCAATGCCGTTAGTATTTTATTTTCGTTTATTTCTGCAATTATATTTTCCTCTGGTTTGTTGGAAATTATTTTACTTATATCATATTGTTTTTGGAATAAGTAATTTATTAAGTTCTTTACTTGGGTCAACTCTAGTTTATCTAGGTCAAATGCTAGTCTACGTATTCTGAGTCTTTTCACTTGACTTTCTATCATGAGTCCCCTTAGCGTTTGTAGTAGCTTGAACAGTATTTGATATGTTGGCTTATCATAGTATTTTTCTTTTCTGTGAATATTTATCCACATAGTATATGCCTCTTTTTCTGAATCTTCTTGCTTTTCCGGTAAGCACTTAGTTTTGTTTTCCTTTTCAATTTTTCGTTCTATTTTAAATTTTTTAATTTTCTTATTTTCTGCTTTTTCTTGCTTTATACGGTATGACTTTTCTACCTCGAAATATTGTGTATTTTGTTTTCCTAGTTCTTCTTGTTTCATGTTTTGTTGTTTCTCTATTTCAATATCTTGTATAGTTTGCTTTTCTGCTACTTGTTTGATTTCTTGTTGATTTTTTACTTTAAAATCTTGAAAGTTTTGATTTTTTGTTTGTTGTTTAACATTTTGCAGATTTTCTACTTTGAAATCTTGCATGTTCTCATCTTCTGTGTCTTGTTTGACGTTTACTTCAACAATTGAATTTTCATCGGTTTTAATTTTAATAAATGTTTTAACATCTCTTTCGTTTACTTCTGTATTCCAAACTTCATCTGTAATGTTTTCACTCTGTACTTTGATTTCAGTATTATACAGTTCCAATTTATTTGAATTCTGAAAGTATATCGGTATCACGGTATCATTAATGGTTAATATTTTTTTATTGAAGTTAATATTAGCTCCAAGTTTTGTCAACAAATCAATTCCTAGTAATCCATCATATTTATCACTACATTTAAACAAGTAGACTTTACATATGTCTTGACTCTTAAATATTGGAAATATGGGGATGTGAGCCACTTTATTATGGTTTGTGGTACCATGGGCCGTCTGAATACAAAAAGCTTCTTCAGAAATACATTCGGGTAAATTTTTGTATATCAAATTGGGGTTAATTATGGTTTTGGATGATCCGGTGTCTAAAAGTAATTTTATGTTAAGTTTGTTATCAATTATATAGGGTAGGAAATTACTTGATGTTATATTATTAATTGTTATATGTTCTTTTGTGGAAGGTCCGGCGTCCTGAAAATTACCGTTTTCATTTGGGTCCTCCTCATTGGGTTGATCTACATAATGGTACATCTCATTAGTCCCGTATGGTGTTTCTGCTAATTCTTCCATATTGTTGAGTTCTTCCACAGTGTAGTTATATTTAGGTCTGCTGTTTCCAACCTGTGTATTCATTCCTGATGTATAATCCATGGGCGTCCATTGGTTCTTAATTGGTTTATTAGGGTGTCGATTCCACACGTTGCTTTGTTGCTTTGAGAACATTGTTTTCGGTTTTTGCTGGATAGTAGGGTTTGGTTCCCGCCAATTCTGTTGTTGCGGTTGTTGGAAATTGCTTTGGTTCCATGGTCGTTCATTATTGAAACCAGGTGCGTGGGCAATATTAAATTTTTCTGTTTGTTTAGGGTAGTTGAATGCTCTTTGTGTCATTCTGACTGGTTGTTCTCCCAGTTTATTATTCATATTCCCTTCTTGTCTTTGCCAATTCCTATCGTTCTGTTCCTCCGTTACAATAGAGATTGCTTGTTCCAGTGTAGTGGGTGCTCTCGTTCTCAAAAATGATCCAAATGGTTCCCTGAGGCCTGCTTTAAAAGATTTTAGAGCCACTTCGTCGTACATTTTTGTCTTCATACTTCTTTCTTCTATTGTTCCATTGCATTTTTGGTTAGCATATAATAATGCTCTTAATTTTCTACATTTTTCGTAGTATTCAAGGAATGTTTCATTCCTCTGCCTAATTTCCATGAGCTCTCGCAGTAAAGACATCTCATCTCTAGGGTCGCAAAATGCTTGTGTCAAAGTTATTTTGATTTCTGCCCAGCTCTGTATATCTCTTCCTTCTATTAGTGAGGCAGCTTTTCCGATTAATTTTGCCCGAATCGCTTCTATTAAAGCGATGTTGTCGAAGCAATCTACTTTATTTTCATTAAAAAATTGTCCTAGTAACAATTCACTTGTTCTGATGTAGTCTGGTAAGCCTTCGGATCTGCCATCATACTCTTTTATCATTCCCAAATATTGTTGGAAATTATTATTAGTTGTCATTTTTTCTTCTTTATTTATATTTAATTGTGTGAAAAGGTGATTTAATTGATCTACCATATGTTAGAGTAGTATAAAAGGAAAATAGGATTATTTTCAAAAATTATAATATTGTTTATATTAATAGATGAACTATTATTATTTGAAATAGGATAGGAATATTAGAAGTTTTAATAGGATAATTAACGATAACAAGTACTTACAGTTGCATGAGGATTAAAGTGATTAAAATCATTCTTTAATATAATCTTCTGTAGTCCTTCGTCTTTGGTCCTTAGTTATTGGTTCGCTTCACTATGTTTTCCACACAGTTTATTTTTAATTTTATTTAATTTTTGAATCTTCTTCCCTGGGGTGAGTAGATTAGTTCTTTTTCGTCACGATGCGTTGGTTTTATCTCCACTGCTAGACGACGACTGCGCCAGTTATGTTATTGCTAGTTTTAGTATAACAATAATAACAATATTTAAAATATAATGTACTTTATTTAATAATCAATGCACTTTTAATACAAGATATACTTATTCTTCTAAGGTTACTTCCTCAATGGATAGTAACTATTATTCTACTTAATATTACAAAATGGTTCTTTATTTATACTAGTTCTATTTACTATGTGTTTAGGTAACACACCCTCTTGGATAATAGATAGAGTGAGGAAACTCCACCTCTGTGATACTATTGGTCTTCCCATATTTTATTGCTACGTTAGATATCCTTCGGGCCGTAGGAAGGTTCCACCCCGTTATAAAGTATTTATATTATTATGTTATTTCCCATTTAGTTAATTGTTATATTAGATTTGTTATAAATCGTGTGAAATGAGTTGTATAATAATATAAGGTGTTACATTTACATCCATTTAGTTAATTGTTATATTAGGGTTTGTTAGGAATCGTGTGAAATGAGTTGTATAATAATATAAGGTGTTACATTTACATCCATTTAGTTAATTGTTATATTAGGGTTGCTTTATACCGTCGGAGAACTGTGTCTCCAGATAACTAGCTAATAGCGTTATTGGGTGCTTTGGATTCTTGGAGTAGTACAATATGCGGTTTCTCGTCTTGCAGAAAGACAGACAGTTCGGCGCCGTTGGCTACGATACCGTTAACGTTCCACGAGACGATTTTAATGTTTTTAATACCCCCTGGGGACATACTTTAGTTGTCGGCAAAGTTATGTAGAGCAGAAAGGTCAAGACCGAGTAGGAATGCTTTTAATAGAGGTGTTGCCGTTGTAATAAGCGACTTAATTACGGGTAACAATTGCAGTATGGGTAAAAGTGATTTTAAAAGGGATTCAATGTCAACGTTATCAAAATTGCCACTTACTTTGTTGATGTTTTCGCGTGCGCTGCGGCTCCTGCTGCGCCTGGATGCAGGCTTCGGCGCTTGTGCTTGAGGGAGGGTTTGCGGTGTGGTATTGTTTGTTTCAACAACAAAGCGAACCGCCGAGTTTGCCTTGCTCTGGGACCTTTTTTTCGAGCCAGGGCCGGAGCTAGGTCTCTGCTCGCTTTTTTTCGTTGGTTTTTTGTTGCTGGGGTGGTGAAGTGGTGGGCGGGCAGGCATCGTCTTGATCAGATCCTCGTCCGTCAGGGGGCGATCAATGGCTCCTAAGCAGTGGTGTTGTCCTGGAAAGGGGGTTCCGCAAAATCCTGCAGCGCTTTGAATGGGTTCCCCCTTTTCCATGAGTTGGTCTGCGGTGCGACGGCATCCCTGTATTGTGACTTCAACTGTATTGTGTGCGCTGGCGTGATTCGGTTTTTGTTTCTTTGCCAAATTGCCGCCTACTCGGCACGGTAGGTAGGGCATCCTTTATAATTCCCGTAATGGTTTCCGTGGCAGGACGCGCATTTTAGTAATGTTTTTACGTCAGGTCTGTCCTTGATCGGACAGACCTCCCTGACGTGTGCGCCAGCGCATATATTGCAGATTATTGAGCTGTGCCCCATCCTGAGGAACTTCCAGCACTGGCTGGGGGTGTTTTAGCCCCTGTACTCCTCAACCCGGAAGTAGAAAATATTTAAAAAAAATTAAAATAAACGTAAAATGAAATAGAAATATAAAAATAATTTATATATATATTATATAAATATTTAAATATTTAATATTAATTCTTATTTATTTTAATATTTAAGCTAAAACAAAATAATATAAATATTATTTCTATTTAACGGAGCGAGGTAGGACGCGTACTCTCAACTCAGTGATTGAACGAGAACGGAGGTGTTGTCTTGCTGTGTGCTCGTAGTGTACTCACTCACTCACTAGACTGCGACATCTACTGCAAAGATAATATATACTATAGATCGGTATCTCCCATGTTAAGCTTTGGTCCTTTGATATATTCATGGTATTTGCCAAGGACTTTTGCCTGCGTTCGACATGAAGTTCTTGCAAGACACAAAAAAAGCGGGAATGAGTAGATGTTTGAATTATTATAAATATAAAAAATTTTATAAATAAAAAAGAAACCGCAATTTTTAGTTAACAATGTTTATTGTAATTAATGTATTTGTATATACATAAAAATTCTTCCGAAAAAAACAAAAATATTAAATAATTTAATTAATGTAATTGCATATAAACCAAAGTCCTTCTTGATTTTTGATGATGTAGTTGTTTAGCTAGCTAGTTAATTCATGTGCTGTCTATTGCCTCTTACATTTCTTTGGCAGCTCCCAATATATAGTCCTGAGAAGTATCATAAAGTCTAATAAAATAATAATATGTTATATATAATTAACAATGACGCCACTGTTAGAGTTAGTGTATTTGCTTTAAGATAATAACAACTAATAATATTTTACCTGCCAACTGTTATTTTTCTTATCGCTATTTGTATAATATACGAGAAACTTCAATTAAATTTTCACTTTTAAACTATTTATTACTTTTAATTGAAAGTAAAACAGTAATCACTTAGAAATATAACAATACGGCAGCCATATGCATAAAACTCGGAGATTGTCGGAGATGCTAGGAAATATGACGTCAGAGGACTAAGATAAATTTGTATATTAGTAAGAGGCGTATTTAGAAGTTTCATTGAAGGCGTTCTTTAAAAGCACAGTTATTTTGTTAAAATACTCAAAGTAATCTAAAGCAAAGACTCAAAAACCTATTATTATTTGTACATTACAACATTTCCTGATTTTATCTGTAAAAAAATGTAATTAATTACGTCTATACTTAATATAAAATATCCAATTCTTCTAATGGTGACCCTAAAGTACTTATTCGAAATAATTATAACTAAAATCAACATTAAAGGCAAATATAAATATTTTTTTCTTTGATTTTGTATGTCTGTTCATTTTTCTTTCCTTTTAAATAAGATAATTTAATTTTTTTAATATTCTAGGGCACTTAAATAACTCTTTCTAAAGTGGTACCTGGATTAAATGGCGTATGTCTAAAATATGTACAGTCAGGCCTATAAACTTTCTTATAAAATACAGTGCAAATCTCAATTCGACATAAAGTTATCAGAGCACCAGTTGTCCCTATATTAGATCATACACCATGATCTACTGTTTCTGCAATTCCAGCAGCTGAAGCAACTATCCACATTAGCGGGGAAAATCCAACAGGGGAAAAACACACCACAGTGGCTGGGCGGACAGCCAATAAGAGGAAAGGGGGCGGGGCTAATAAGAAAAACTCTAATAACAAAAAAAAAAGAAAACAAGTACTATTAAAAAGACACAACCTGATGCGATGATTAAAGAACTAAATATTGTCTAATGAAACGCAAACGGCATCAGAAACACCATGAATGACGTGAGGGAATCTTATGTCAAGCACTAAGTAGACGTGCTCTTGGTGAACGAAACGTACCTAAAACCCAATATAAACATAAAGCTCCCAAACTACAACATCTACAGAAACGACAGGATGACAAGAGGTGGAGGAACTGCGATCTTCATTAAAAAAAAAATTACTCATTACCACGTAGACACACAGACTCTGAAAAGACTGGAAGCTACACTGGCGGTAATAAGGATGAACACGCAAGATATTCGCCTAGGAGTAATTTAAAACAAGCAGCAACGCAGACAATCGGAATATAGAGATGACATGGAGCTTCTGATGCAGCTACACTCCCCAGCAATCTTCGCGGGAGACTTCAATGCCAAAAATCCGGATTGACATTCAAGAATAACGTCAGAAATGGGGAATGTCATCAGAAAACACTCCATTGAATTCGAATACGAAGTGCATGGACCAATAAAACCTACGATCTATCACCCAAGCCATCCAGGTGACGTGATAGATCTAGCTATAACCTGGGACATCACTACATCTCTACCCTACCTGCCGAAAGTCATCCAAGACCTGAACTCCGACCACAACCCTGTTCTTATAGTATTAGGTGCAGACAATACTATCTTCCCTAAAAGAACGCAGTATACTACAAGAACAAGATGGGATTACTTCACGGATCTAGTAGACAAGAGAATTGATCCTAAAACTAAAATAATAGGTCCTGAGGATATTGAAACAACTGCCAAAAAATTAAATAACTATATTACGGGTGCACTTGAGAAATCCACTAGCACAAAAGAAAGAAACCCGGAATATAGATTTATACCGCAGGAAATTTTTGAACTCATTGCTAGAAAGAATAAACTGAGAAAAATTTGGCAGTCTACTAGAAACCTGAATTTGAAACCCCAGCTTAACAGACTGCAAAACACCATAAGAAACAGGCTACAGGAGTATAAAAATAAGCAGTGGGACAAAAAGGTAGAAGAGATAAACACGAAAAGCAAATCTGATTGGAGCATGGCGAAGATATTAACGAAAAAAGGATGCACAATAAGGAACCTCAAGGTCGGAGACAATATTATAACAGCAGACGAAGAAATAGCTGACTTGTTTGCTGCGCAACTCGAAAAACAGTTCTCTCCCACAGAAGCAGTATTTGAGGAGCACAACAAGTCAGTCCAGGAATATGTGCAAGACTACCTCATGTATAAAGCTTCGGGGCGACCTAAACCCACAACACCATAAGAAGTGAAGTACTACATCAACCACCTGAAACCCAGGAAATCAATGGACAACGACAGTATCTCCGCCCCTGCAATGAAGTGTCTACCAAAACGTGCGATCATACTAGTAACCAGATTGTACAATGCAATATATTGCTACAACCATTTTCCGAGCTCCTGGAAAACGCTGAAAGTAGTTATGATCCACAAACCCGGGAAAACAACAAGCAAACCAAACAACTACAGACCGCTCTGTCTTCTGACGCATATCAGCAAAATCTTTGAGCGAACTCTGCTTAATAGGTGAAGAGATCATGCCAATAACAACCACACAATCAGCGACAATCAATTCGGCTTCAAATCAGATCACTGTACAACAAGACAACTTATCCGCTTAGTAGAAATTATCACAAGAGAGCAAAATGAAAATCGAAAAGCTGGAACAGTGTTTCTGGATCTAGAGAAAGCATTTGATAAAGTTTGGCACTCTGGGTTAATCTATAAACTAACCCAAACAGGATTGCCAGGTGCATATGTCAGGCTGATAAAACCCTACCTACAAGACAGAAGATACTACTGTTCGGCTGATGGCGCCATATCCACAGAGAAACCAGTTAAATCTGGGGTACCTCAGGGATCAGTTATTGTACCACATCTGTTCAATATATATATATATATATCAACGATCTACCAGTTCCTAGAAGAAACATGGAGATACTACAATATGCTGACGACACTGCCATTTTGCAAAAATCGAACAGACTTCATATAATAAAGACTGCCATAGAATTATATTGGGATGAACTTAAAGAATTCTATGACAAGTGGAAAATTTCTGTTAACCTAGAGAAAACAAAAGCTGTCATGTTTTCAATGAAACGAGCTTTCGTTAGAATAATAGGCAAGAAACTATACGACAAAACACACACAGCAGAAAACCCTATAGTGAAATTACTTGGAAAGTATATGCGGAAAAACCAACACTACAAGTACAAGAGACCAATTAACATATACGATACTGAACCAGAATAAAATGTAGACGTCAACACATATCAAGAAAAGCGGCCTAACCAGAGAACGGTTTCCAAATCGACCATTGGAACCAACACTACCGTCCAGCTATGGGAACAGGGCTACCATAGTTGGACATAAATATAAATCGTAAATGCCCTAGCCGGCTCACGTGAACCATAACGAGTGCCGGTGAAGTCCAACAGGGATGGAGGAGCTCATCCCCTGTAGGACGTTAAATATAAACTTAAAGACTTCACCCAGAGAAGAAAATCAAGTCATGTAAACATAAACACGTAAAATGAGTGGTCATTATTTAATTACAGGTACCACATAATCTATTTGCGCGCCTGCAGCGAGCAGCGCCCTCCGATACTATACGTGCACTAAAGAAAATTGTTTTTGTTGTTGGCAAAGCAATTCAAAATACAGAAACAGCAGAGAACACTACATCGCCAATCGCCGTCCAGCTGTAGGAACAGCGAAATGGAAAAGGCAACGTAAGAGACGCACCAACACGAGAAGACTTAGGCCACGCCCACAATGACAAAATATATACGTATAGTATACTAGACTGAGTTTTTCATGAACTTTGTTAACAAAGCAGAACAAAATATGGGAACAGGAGAGAACATTACACCACCAATCACCGACCAGTTGTATGACAGCGAAGTGGAAAAGACGCACCATCACGAGACGACGTAGGCCACGCCCACAAAGAAAAAATATATACCGCACAGTACAGAAGACACTCATCAAGAACACGAAACTACGTGCACCACAGGCAATTTGTTGTTGGCAGAACAAAATAAAATATATAAACAGCAGAGAATACTACGCCACCAATCACCGTTCAGCTGCGGGAACAAGGTCACCACAATTGGACGTTAACATAAACTACATACAACATACAACAAGTGTTGGTTATGTCCAGCCAGGATAGAGGAGCTTATCCCTGGTTGAAACTTGCGAAGAAAATCCAATACAAGACATAATAAACGTGACAACGAACAGTCATATTTTTATTATTGGCACCCTCAAATTTATTTGCTCGTATCAAAATTATTCCAGTTAAATCAAGAAAATTTTACTCTCATAGAATCAGGTCAACTCCAAACATTTCGCTATCGGCAATTTCAAATATATCTTCACCAAATGTTTCTAGTTTACAGTCTGAACACTCTGAGTTAGGTGCACGAACAAAAGCGAATTCAATTTTGAACAAAAATTCTAATGAACAAAGTACTTCACTGATTTCAGAAAGTAATAATAATAAATTGATCATAAATGTAAACAATAATTCAGCTGACTTATTTTCT
The DNA here is from genome assembly GCA_963678705.1 of Panorpa germanica. NCBI lineage: Eukaryota > Metazoa > Arthropoda > Insecta > Mecoptera > Panorpidae > Panorpa > Panorpa germanica. The sequence goes on along the minus strand of OY783213.1, from coordinate 1,396,797 downwards.
TGTAACAACTCAGCTAATATTTCATCTTCTTATGCGGAAGTATTAAAATTTAACAAATCGTTACCAACAAATTTCGACAAGTCTGTTACAAATAAAATTCTTTGTTACACAGATTAAATTTCACGCAACCACGTGCTCCATTTGAGAATAAAAACTTTAACAAAATTTCTAAATAATTAGACATCTCATTAGTATTTCTAAATTCATCATTACCGGAAAATTTTAATTTGTTATCATCAACCCCTTTTATTAACTTATCAGCAAAAGATAAAATTATACAAGAATTAGTAAATTGTCCAAAAATGTTTTTCTCATCATCTTCAAAGTCTAAAACTAAAAATTCTTCCATAATTTTCAATAATTCGTTGAAACAATATATTCATAGTTAAATAGACAATGGTGAAAATATACTAAATGTGTCAAATTCAAGACAAACCCATAAGACAAAATGAATCGTTAACAATATACTTCCCAACACCAGAAGCAATGACTTGCACTGAAACAGGTTGTGACAAAATGTTTAAATGCTTTGCCTGGACAGCTTCTAAATAAAACCTCAAACGCCATCTTGAGCAACAACATTAAATTAGAATAAAAAATGTCATCTTTTTTTGCAATAAATGCCGTTCTGTACATCTTGTATATATTTTGCATTTTTCATACATCTATAAAGTTGTAAGGTAGGAAAATGTTCTTTTCAATTTTTGATAAGATGTCTTTATATATTTTCTGCGGTTTGTATATAATATTTTACTTTAGGATTTAATTTTTTTAATTCTTTTATTAGTTAATCATTATTTTCGTTTTTTACAGATATTTTAAAAATTAGTTGTGTATCTCTTTTTATTAGTGTCGTTTTAGGTTGTTGTTCAAACGTATATGTTATGTGTATTTCATGTTTATGTGATTCTATTGGTTTTTCACATATGGGTATTCCTTCATCACTCTCTAGTTGTGAATGTACTGTCATATTAGAGGCGGTTAAAATTCCTCTTACTCGTGGTGTCTCTATAGTTTGTTCACTGTCTTCACTGTCAGATATTAAATCAATGATATCTTCTTGTGCTTGTTCTTGTTGTTCTTGTTGTTCAACATTACTTATTACAGGTGTGTGAAGTTCACTTCTGTTTAATGATTCTATTTCAGATTCTATTTATTCTAATTCTTAATAATGCGTCTGCTACTTTATTTTGTTGTCCGGGTTTATATTCGATCTCATAGTCATAGTCTTAGACAGTTAGTTAGTTAGTTTTGAAGAGACGTTCTTGGTGTCTTTAATTCATACTAGGGGTCTGTGATCGGTTATTAATTTAAATTTTCTTCCGTACAAATGATGTCTGAAATATCCTGTTGCCCATACAATCACTAATAGCTGTTTTTCGATTGTTGAGTACCTAGTTTCATCTTCATTGAGTGTTCAAGACGCATAGGCTATAGGCCTATCATTATTATTATCTTTCTGAGATAGTACTGCTCCGATTGCTATATTTGAAGCGCCTGTTGTCAGAATAAACTGTTTTTCGTAATTTGGTCTTATTAGTACAGGTGCGTTAATTAACGTTTCTTTTAATATACTGAATGCTTGTTTATATTCAGGTGTATACAAATTTTTATGTCCATTCTTTAAACATAGTGTTAACGGCTTTGCTATTTTTGCAAAGTCTTTAATGAAATTCCTGCAGTATCCGGTGAGTCCAAGGAAACTTTTTATGTCTTTAGGTGTAATAGGCATAGGAAATTTTTTAATAGCATCTAGCTTGTTAGGATTTTGTTTTAAACCATTTGATGCTACAATGTGTCCTAAGAATTCTGTTTCTTTTTTCAAGAAATCACATTTATCAATTTGTATTTTGAGTTTAGCATTTCTCAATCTATTTAACACATGCCGTAAGTTTTATAAATGATCCTGTAAGGATGTTCCGAAAATAATTATGTCATCTAGATATGCTGGGCAAATATAATTTACTAATCCATCTAAGACGTGGTTCATCGTTTTCTAGAATGTCGCTGGTGCATTATGCTAAGATATTCGTAATGTACTGATTCTGTTGAGAAAGCTGTTTTCTCTATACTGTCGGGATGCATTTCTATCTGTAGAAATCCGCTGTGTAAATCTAGAGTTGTAAAGTAATTTGAATTACCTATTTTGCTAAGTAATCCGTCTTTATTGGGTATAGGAAATTTATCCTCAATTGTTTTGTTGTTTAGTTTTCTGCAATCCGTAACAATTTGTATTTTCTGTTTTCCACTGCTGTCCATTTTCTTGGGTACTATTGTAATAGGACAGTTATATGGTGATTGATATTTCTAATTATTCCTTGACTTTTCATGTTTTCAATTTGTCTTTTTACCTCTTGTCGATGTATTTCGGGATAAGGGTAGTATTTTACACATATAGGTTCATCATCTGTTGTTCTAACATGATGTTTGGTTACATTCGTAAATGTTAATGTTTCATTTTCTGATGGAAATAAATCTTTGTATGCGTTTAATAATTTATTTAGATGTTTTGACTCTTCCTCATTGAGATGTACGTCATTTATTTTTAACGTTTTTAATTTAATAAATTCCTCATTATCCATATATATTTTTATATTTGTTTTCGGTGTTTTTAATATGTTGTTTTTGAAACCAAAATTTCCCTTTAGTTGTTTACTTAAATCAATACCTATTAGGCACCGTTTAATTAAATCAACACCTAAAATTTTTTATCAAAGTCAAACAAATATATTTTATGATATTGGTTTTCTTTAAACGTGGAAAATAGTGAAATCGTTGCTATATATTTATAATTACTTCTATTATGTGGTGCCGTAACAGAAAAGTTGTCATCTATCACGTAGTTATTATACTGTTTAAGAGAAAGAGATGGTTATATAAAAGTTCTAGACGATCCAGTATCGATTAGGAATTTTGCTTTTAATTCATCAATGCATATGAATGGTAATGGTGCTTAAATATTTGTGTTAATTTTGATGTTTTCTAGTCCGAGGCCATGTTGTGAAAATCCTGTTTCTCTCTATAATTTCCATTCGACTTTTCTTCGTTTTCATAATAATTATCATCCTCCTTACCTTCATATTCGTTTTCATATTGGTTTCCATATTCAGGTTCGTCGTTATTGACCTGATGTTTTAGATGATTAATTCTTGTCATTTTTGACGTTTCCATAGGTTCATAGTATCTCTGTGAACTCTGTTGAAACTGCTGGGGTTTCTGCATGATAACTTGTTTATTAGGTGGTGTTGAAACTGTTGGGGTTTCTGCATGGTAGCTTGTTTATTAGGTGGTGTTGAAACTGTTGGGGTTTCTGCATGGTAACTTGTTTATTAGGTGGTGTTGAAACTGTTGGAGTTTCTGCATGGTAACTTGTTTATTAGGTGGTGTTGAAACTGCTGGGGTTTCTGCATGGTAACTTGTTTATTAGGTGGTGTTGAAACTGCTAAGGTTTCTGCATGGTAACTTGTTTATTAGGTGGTGTTAAAACTGTTGGGGTTTCTGCATGGTAACTTGTTTATTAGGTGGTGTTGAAACTGTTGGGGTTTCTGCATGGTAACTTGTTTATTAGGTGGTGTTAAAACTGTTGGGGTTTCTGCATGGTAACTTGTTTATTAGGTGGTGTTGAAACTGTTGGAGTTTCTGCATGGTAACTTGTTTATTAGGTGGTGTAGAAACTGTTGGAGTTTCTGCATGGTAACTTGTTTATTAGGTGGTGCTAAAACTGTTTGGGTTTCTGCATGGTAGCTTGTTTATTAGGTGGTGTTGAAACTGTTGGGGTTTCTGCATGGTAACTTGTTTATTAGGTGGTGTTGAAACTGTTGGGGTTTCTGCATGGTAACTTGTTTATTAGGTGGTGTTGAAACTGTTGGGGTTTCTGCATGGTAACTTGTTTATTAGGTGGTGTTGAAACTGTTAGGGTTTCTGCATGGTAACTTGTTTATTAGGTGGTGTTGAAACTGTTGGGGTTTCTGCATGGTAACTTGTTTATTAGGTGGTGTTGAAACTGTTGGGGTTTCTGCATGGTAACTTGTTTATTAGGTGGTGTTGAAACTGTTGGGGTTTCTGCATGGTAACTTGTTTATTAGGTGGTGTTGAAACTGTTGGGGTTTCTGCATGGTAACTTGTTTATTAGGTGGTGTTGAAACTGTTAGGGTTTCTGCATGGTAACTTGTTTATTAGGTGGTGTTGAAACTGTTGGGGTTTCTGCATGGTAACTTGTTTATTAGGTGGTGTTGAAACTGTTGGGGTTTCTGCATGGTAACTTGTTTATTAGGTGGTGTTGATACTGTTAGGGTTTCTGCATGGTAACTTGTTTATTAGGTGGTGTAGAAACTGTTGGGGTTTCTGCATGGTAACTTGTTTATTAGGTGGTGTTGAAACTGTTGGGGTTTCTGCATGGTAGCTTGTTTATTAGGTGGTGTTGAAACTGTTGGGGTTTCTGCATGGTAACTTGTTTATTAGGTGGTGTTGAAACTGTTGGGGTTTCTGCATGGTAGCTTGTTTATTAGGTGGTGTTGAAACTGTTAAGGTTTCTGCATGGTAACTTGTTTATTAGGTGGTGTTGAAACTGTTAAGGTTTCTGCATGGTAACTTGTTTATTAGGTGGTGTTAAAACTGTTGGGGTTTCTGCATGGTAGCTTGTTTATTAGGTGGTGTTGAAACTGTTGGGGTTTCTGCATGGTAACTTGTTTATTAGGTGGTGTTGAAACTGTTGGGGTTTCTGCATGGTAGCTTGTTTATTAGGTGGTGTTGAAACTGTTGGGGTTTCTGCATGGTAACTTGTTTATTAGGTAGTGTTAAAACTGTTAGGGTTTCTGCATGGTAACTTGTTTATTAGGTGGTGTTAAAACTGTTAGGGTTTCTGCATGGTAACTTGTTTATTAGGTGGTGTTGAAACTGTTGGGGTTTCTGCATAGTAGCTTGTTTATTAGGTGGTGTTGAAACTGTTGAGGTTTCTGCATAGTAGCTTGTTTATTAGGTGGTGTTGAAACTGTTGGGGTTTCTGCATGTTAACTTGTTTATTAGGTGGTGTTGAAACTGTTGGGGTTTCTGCATGGTAACTTGTTTATTAGGTGGTGTTGAAACTGTTGGGGTTTCTGCATGGTAACTTGTTTATTAGGTGGTGTTGAAACTGTTAGGGTTTCTGCATGGTAACTTGTTTATTAGGTGGTGTAGAAACTGTTGGGGTTTCTGCATGGTAACTTGTTTATTAGGTGGTGTTGAAACTGTTGGGGTTTCTGCATGGTAGCTTGTTTATTAGGTGGTGTTGAAACTGTTGGGGTTTCTGCATGGTAACTTGTTTATTAGGTGGTGTTGAAACTGTTGGGGTTTCTGCATGGTAGCTTGTTTACTAGGTGGTGTTGAAACTGTTGGGGTTTCTGCATGGTAACTTGTTTATTAGGTGGTGTTGAAACTGTTTAGGTTTCTGCATGGTAACTTGTTTATTAGGTGGTGTTAAAACTGTTGGGGTTTCTGCATGGTAGTTTGTTTATTAGGTAGTGTTGAAACTGTTGGGGTTTCTGCATGGTAACTTGTTTATTAGGTGGTGTTGAAACTGTTGGGGTTTCTGCATGGTAGCTTGTTTATTAGGTGGTGTTGAAACTGTTGGGGTTTCTGCATGGTAACTTGTTTATTAGGTGGTGTTGAAACTGCTGGGGTTTCTGCATGGTAACTTGTTTATTAGGTGGTGTTGAAACTGTTGGGGTTTCTGCATGGTAGCTTGTTTATTAGGTGGTGTTGAAACTGTTGGGGTTTCTGCATGGTAACTTGTTTATTAGGTGGTGTTGAAACTGTTAAGGTTTCTGCATGGTAACTTGTTTATTAGGTGGTGTTGAAACTGTTAGGGTTTCTGCATGGTAACTTGTTTATAAGGTGGTGTTGAAACTGTTGGGGTTTCTGCATAGTAGCTTGTTTATTAGGTGGTGTTGAAACTGTTGGGGTTTCTGCATGGTAGCTTGTTTATTAGGTGGTGTTGAAACTGTTGGGGTTTCTGCATGGTAACTTGTTTATTAGGTGGTGTTGAAACTGTTGGGGTTTCTGCATGGTAACTTGTTTATTAGGTGGTGTTGAAACTGTTGGGGTTTCTGCATGGTAACTTGTTTATTAGGTGGTGTTGAAACTGTTGGGGTTTCTGCATGGTAGCTTGTTTATTAGGTGGTGTTGAAACTGTTGGGGTTTCTGCATGGTAACTTGTTTATTAGGTGGTGTTGAAACTGTTGGGGTTTCTGCATGGTAACTTGTTTATTAGGTGGTGTTGAAACTGTTAGGGTTTCTGCATGGTAACTTGTTTATTAGGTGGTGTTGAAACTGTTGGGGTTTCTGCATAGTAGCTTGTTTATTAGGTGGTGTTGAAACTGTTGAGGTTTCTGCATGGTAGCTTGTTTATTAGGTGGTGTTGAAACTGTTGGGGTTTCTGCATGGTAACTTGTTTATTAGGTGGTGTTGAAACTGTTGGGGTTTCTGCATGGTAACTTGTTTATTAGGTGGTGTTGAAACTGTTAGGGTTTCTGCATGGTAACTTGTTTATTAGGTGGTGTAGAAACTGTTGGGGTTTCTGCATGGTAACTTGTTTATTAGGTGGTGTTGAAACTGTTGGGGTTTCTGCATGGTAGCTTGTTTATTAGGTGGTGTTAAAACTGTTGGGGTTTCTGCATGGTAACTTGTTTATTAGGTGGTGTTTAAACTGTTAGGGTTTCTGCATGGTAGCTTGTTTACTAGGTGGTGTTGAAACTGTTGGGGTTTCTGCATGGTAACTTGTTTATTAGGTAGTGTTGAAACTGTTTAGGTTTCTGCATGGTAACTTGTTTATTAGGTGGTGTTAAAACTGTTGGGGTTTCTGCATGGTAGCTTGTTTATTAGGTGGTGTTGAAACTGTTGGGGTTTCTGCATGGTAACTTGTTTATTAGGTGGTGTTGAAACTGCTGGGGTTTTTGCATGGTAACTTGTTTATTAGGTGGTGTTGAAACTGTTGGGGTTTCTGCATGGTAGCTTGTTTATTAGGTGGTGTTGAAACTGTTGGGGTTTCTGCATGGTAACTTGTTTATTAGGTGGTGTTGAAACTGTTGGGGTTTCTGCATGGTAACTTGTTTATTAGGTGGTGTTGAAACTGTTAGGGTTTCTGCATGGTAACTTGTTTATTAGGTGGTGTTAAAACTGTTGGGGTTTCTGCATAGTACCTTGTTTATTAGGTGGTGTTAAAACTGTTGGGGTTTCTGCATGGTAGCTTGTTTATTAGGTGGTGTTGAAACTGTTGGGGTTTCTGCATGGTAACTTGTTTATTAGGTGGTGTTGAAACTGTTGGGGTTTCTGCATGGTAACTTGTTTATTAGGTGGTGTTGAAACTGTTGGGGTTTTTGCATGGTAACTTGTTTATTAGGTGGTGTTGAAACTGTTGGGGTTTCTGCATGGTAGCTTGTTTATTAGGTGGTGTTGAAACTGTTGGGGTTTCTGCATGGTAACTTGTTTATTAGGTGGTGTTGAAACTGTTGGGGTTTCTGCATGGTAACTTGTTTATTAGGTGGTGTTGAAACTGTTAGGGTTTCTGCATGGTAACTTGTTAATTAGGTGGTGTTGAAACTGTTGTGGTTTCTGCATGGTAACTTGTTTATTAGGTGGTGTTGAAACTGTTAGAGTTTCTGCATGGAAGCTTGTTTATTAGGTGGTGTTGAAACTGCTGGGGTTTTTGCATGGTAGATTGTTTATTAGGTGGTGTTGAAAATGTTGGGGTTTCTGCATGGTAGCTTGTTTATTAGGTGGTGCTGAAACTGTTGGGGTTTCTGCATGATAGCTTGTTTATTAGGTGGTGTTAAAACTGTTGGGGTTTCTGCATGGTAGCTTGTTTATTAGGTGGTGTTGAAACTGTTAGGGTTTCTGCATAATAACTTGTTTATTAGGTAGTGTTAAAACTGTTGGGGTTTCTGCATGGTAGCTTGTTTATTAGGTGGTGTTGAAACTGTTGAGGTTTCTGCATGGTAACTTGTTTATTAGGTAGTGTTGAAACTGTTAGGGTTTCTGCATGGTAGCTTGTTTATAAGTGGTGTTGAAACTGTTGGGGTTTCTGCATTGTAGCTTGTTTATTAGGTGGTGTTGAAACTGTTGGGGTTTCTGCATGGTAACTTGTTTATTAGGTGGTGTTGAAACTGTTGGGGTTTCTGCATGGTAGCTTGTTTACTAGGTGGTGTTGAAACTGTTGGGGTTTCTGCATGGTAACTTGTTTATTAGGTGGTGTTGAAACTGTTTAGGTTTCTGCATGGTAACTTGTATATTAGGTGGTGTTAAAACTGTTGGGGTTTCTGCATGGTAGCTTGTTTATTAGGTGGTGTTGAAACTGTTGGGGTTTCTGCATGGTAACTTGTTTATTAGGTGGTGTTGAAACTGTTGGGGTTTCTGCATGGTAGCTTGTTTATTAGGTGGTGTTGAAACTGTTGGGGTTTCTGCATGGTAACTTGTTTATTAGGTGGTGTTGAAACTGCTAGGGTTTCTGCATGGTAACTTGTTTATTAGGTGGTGTTGAAACTGTTGGGGTTTCTGCATGGTAGCTTGTTTATTAGGTGGTGTTAAAACTGTTAAGGTTTCTGCATGGTAACTTGTTTATTAGGTGGTGTTGAAACTGTTGGGGTTTCAGCATGGTAACTTGTTTATTAGGTGGTGTTGAAACTGTTAGGGTTTCTGCATGGTAACTTGTTTATTAGGTGGTGTTGAAACTGTTGGGGTTTCTGCATAGTAGCTTGTTTATTAGGTGGTGTTGAAACTGTTGGGGTTTCTGCATGGTAGCTTGTTTATTAGGTGGTGTTGAAACTGTTGGGGTTTCTGCATGGTAGCTTGTTTATTAGGTGGTGTTGAAACTGTTGGGGTTTCTGCATGGTAACTTGTTTATTAGGTGGTGTTGAAACTGTTGGGGTTTCAGCATGGTAACTTGTTTATTAGGTGGTGTTGAAACTGTTAGGGTTTCTGCATGGTAACTTGTTTATTAGGTGGTGTTGAAACTGTTGGGGTTTCTGCATAGTAGCTTGTTTATTAGGTGGTGTTGAAACTGTTGGGGTTTCTGCATGGTAGCTTGTTTATTAGGTGGTGTTAAAACTGTTGGGGTTTCTGCATGGTAACTTGTTTATTAGGTGGTGTTGAAACTGTTGGGGTTTCTGCATGGTAACTTGTTTATTAGGTGGTGTTGAAACTGTTGGGGTTTCTGCATGGTAACTTGTTTATTAGGTGGTGTTGAAACTGTTGGGGTTTCTGCATGGTAGCTTGTTTATTAGGTGGTGTTGAAACTGTTGGGGTTTCTGCATGGTAACTTGTTTATTAGGTGGTGTTGAAACTGTTGGGGTTTCTGCATGGTAACTTGTTTATTAGGTGGTGTTGAAACTGTTAGGGTTTCTGCATGGTAACTTGTTTATTAGGTGGTGTTGAAACTGTTGGGGTTTCTGCATAGTAGCTTGTTTATTAGGTGGTGTTGAAACTGTTGAGGTTTCTGCATGGTAGCTTGTTTATTAGGTGGTGTTGAAACTGTTGGGGTTTCTGCATGGTAACTTGTTTATTAGGTGGTGTTGAAACTGTTGGGGTTTCTGCATGGTAACTTGTTTATTAGGTGGTGTTGAAACTGTTAGGGTTTCTGCATGGTAACTTGTTTATTAGGTGGTGTAGAAACTGTTGGGGTTTCTGCATGGTAACTTGTTTATTAGGTGGTGTTGAAACTGTTGGGGTTTCTGCATGGTAGCTTGTTTATTAGGTGGTGTTGAAACTGTTGGGGTTTCTGCATGGTAACTTGTTTATTAGGTGGTGTTAAAACTGTTGGGGTTTCTGCATGGTAGCTTGTTTACTAGGTGGTGTTGAAACTGTTAAGGTTTCTGCATGGTAACTTGTTTATTAGGTGGTGTTGAAACTGTTTAGGTTTCTGCATGGTAACTTGTTTATTAGGTGGTGTTAAAACTGTTGGGGTTTCTGCATGGTAGCTTGTTTATTAGGTGGTGTTGAAACTGTTGGGGTTTCTGCATGGTAACTTGTTTATTAGGTGGTGTTGAAACTGTTGGGGTTTCTGCATGGTAGCTTGTTTATTAGGTGGTGTTGAAACTGTTGGGGTTTCTGCATGGTAACTTGTTTATTAGGTGGTGTTGAAACTGCTAGGGTTTCTGCATGGTAACTTGTTTATTAGGTGGTGTTGAAACTGTTGGGGTTTGTGCATGGTAGCTTGTTTATTAGGTGGTGTTGAAACTGTTGGGGTTTCTGCATGGTAACTTGTTTATTAGGTGGTGTTGAAACTGTTGGGGTTTCTGCATGGTAACTTGTTTATTAGGTGGTGTTGAAACTGTTAGTGTTTCTGCATGGTAACTTGTTTATTAGGTGGTGTTGAAACTGTTGGGGTTTCTGCATAGTAGCTTGTTTATTAGGTGGTGTTGAAACTGTTGGGGTTTCTGCATGGTAGCTTGTTTATTAGGTGGTGTTGAAACTGTTGGGGTTTCTGCATGGTAACTTGTTTATTAGGTGGTGTTGAAACTGTTGGGGTTTCTGCATGGTAACTTGTTTATTAGGTGGTGTTGAAACTGTTGGGGTTTCTGCATGGTAACTTGTTTATTAGGTGGTGTTGAAACTGTTGGGGTTTCTGCATGGTAGCTTGTTTATTAGGTGGTGTTGAAACTGTTGGGGTTTCTGCATGGTAACTTGTTTATTAGGTGGTGTTGAAACTGTTGGGGTTTCTGCATGGTAACTTGTTTATTAGGTGGTGTTGAAACTGTTGGGGTTTCTGCATGGTAACTTGTTAATTAGGTGGTGTTGAAACTGTTGTGGTTTCTGCATGTTAACTTGTTTATTAGGTGGTGTTTAAACTGTTAGGGTTTCTGCATGGAAGCTTGTTTATTAGGTGGTGTTGAAACTGCTGGGGTTTTTGCATGGTAGATTGTTTATTAGGTGGTGTTGAAAATGTTGGGGTTTCTGCATGGTAGCTTGTTTATTAGGTGGTGTTGAAACTGTTGGGGTTTCTGCATGATAGCTTGTTTATTAGGTGGTGTTAAAACTGTTGGGGTTTCTGCATGGTAGCTTGTTTATTAGGTGGTGTTGAAACTGTTAGGGTTTCTGCATGGTAACTTGTTTATTAGGTAGTGTTAAAACTGTTGGGGTTTCTGCATGGTAGCTTGTTTATTAGGTGGTGTTGAAACTGTTGAGGTTTCTGCATGGTAACTTGTTTATTAGGTAGTGTTGAAACTGTTAGGGTTTCTGCATGGTAGCTTGTTTATTAGGTGGTGTTGAAACTGTTGGGGTTTCTGCATGGTAGCTTGTTTATTAGGTGGTGTTGAAACTGTTGGGGTTTCTGCATGGTAGCTTGTTTATTAGGTGGTGTTAAAACTGTTGGGGTTTCTGCATGGTAACTTGTTTATTAGGTGGTGTTGAAACTGTTGGGGTTTCTGTATGGTAGCTTGTTTATTAGGTGGTGTTGAAACTGTTGGGGTTTCTGCATGGTAGCTTGTTTATTAGGTGGTGTTGGAAACTGAGGTTTCCGCATGGGTGTTGTCAGTCTCCAGTTATTGTTGAAAGGTCGACTTGGATTTTTATTAATAATGCTGGTTTTTGATTGTATTGAGGTGTGTATTTTGGTGCTTGTTGTTGCAGCACTACTGGTTTTATCGGGAAATGTTTTTCCGGCGTTCTCACGATTCTAAGTGATTTACGTGTTTTATCGGTACCCATTCTTGTACGGCTGTACCTGACATTCTGTTCTTCGAGTACGAATGAGCACGCTTTTTCTAGAGTACTGAGCATTTTTGCTTTTATATTGTCTCCGATACTTCCTCTAAGTCCTTTAGTGAATTGTACAAGTATAACGTCTGTATACAATCTGTACTTCGCTGCGTGCGCACTTAGGTCTCTATTTTCCTGACTGTGTGATAAAAGTGCTGTCTTATGATGCACGCATTTGTTGTAGAAGTGTTGTGGACTTTCTTCAGGCTGCTGTTATAGTAGTCCTATTTCGCATACTAGTATAGTCTCGTTCCTTTGGTCACTAAAGTTTTCCTTCAATATTGTTTTTAATTACTCCCAGGTTTGAACGTTTCTTCCTGCTGATATATATGGTGCGTCGCTATCTAGTTTTGATATGATTGTTTCCACAATATACCGTTCAATTGTTAGTATAGTTAGTATATTTCAACAATGGTTCTACTTGTTTTAGGAAGTCCGATAATTGCGCGGTATTGCCATCGTATCGTTTGATGTTAGAAAAATATGAATTATCCATGCGGAAACGAGTATGAATATTTTCATGTGTAAGACGTTGTTGTTGCACTGTTATTATATTCTTCAACTTCTTGATTCTGTCCATAGCTTTAGCTAAAACTTGCTTCATCGTAGGGTTAGGCATTTTGTCAATAATTGTTAAATTTTTAAACTAAGATGAAAGTTCAGTATCGTCAAAAACAGTTTTATATTCACTGGTGTTTTCAGTTTCATTCATATGTTAACAATATTATATTTATGGAAATATGTGTTATATATAAAAAAAAAATGCAAGATAATTGTTAATTAAAAATATACGACCTACATTGAAGTTACTGCGATAAGTAGGGTCATTTTCTTGCCGTCTTTTCTCAGGAGTTCCGACTGCTGATTTACCTGTGGCTGCTCTGAATCCTGTGTTGCAGAGTTTTTTTTCTTCTTCTCTAGGTTCTTGTGTTTCTAGACTTTTCACTTTTTTCACTGTACTACTGGTTTTTATGTATATAGTAGGTTTGTTGACACTGGTTCTGCTGTATCTACAGTGTTTTTACTCGCACTCCTACCTTGGTTCGGCTGTATGTACAAATCAGTGTTATTTTTTGCTTTTTAGGTATACTGCATCCAAACACTTTATATTTACTAGTCACGGTGGCTAGTAAATATCCTACCGACTGCGCCAGTTAAGTTTGGGGAACGTACTTAACACAAAAAAATCCTTTATTAATTTTTAATACAAGTTAATTTTATTGATTATAATATTTAATTGATTATAATTTTTAACAGAGTTGCGAGTATCGTCGTCAGAGCTCTCTTGGAGAGTCGTCCTCTTTCACTAGGTTCATACAATATTTATACTGTATATCTTATCTTTCTACATAAGTGGTATTTTAAGTGATCTTATACTTTAATGATAGGAGGTTCAAAAGATAACTTTATTTGGTTATCTAGGGTATCGAATTTCATAGTGATATAACATATCTGTTTATTTAAAGTTAACTGGCAGTATTACTTGTAAAATGGCAAATAAAATGTCGTGTGTTATTAACAAAATGGTCGAGGCCGTAGTAAAGACAGGAAAATGGTCCTGAAAATATAGTTTTATGGATCTGCTAACATTGAATTACTCTTTTATCCTGGGCATGGATTTCATCAGCCGCAGAAGAATGACTCTGAATTTCCCTCGAAGACTAGTAGAAACTTCAGGATTAGTGATTTCGGTGGAAAAATCTCTTTACAATAATTTAATTCCAACAATGGTGAACACCGTGGTTGTGACATCTCCAAACGAAGAAAAAATTCTGCTTTCGTCAAAAATGAATGAAGCACTTAAAAAATTACTAGCCTCGTTTCAAGACGTAGTAACCATGAACGTGGAAAGTTCTCAGGACCTTAGCTACTAGATCAGACTCAACGAAGACACACCAGTTCGTTTACACCCATACCCGCTATCTCCGGTAAAAGCTAGGACCATGGAGGAGCACTTCGAGATGCTTCTAAAGCTTGGCGTAATTACTAATTTCACCTCACCTTACACAAGCCCCGCTTTCCTGATACCCAAGAAATTGGGAGCATTAAGATTATGCATCGATTATAAAAAATTGAATAAAAAAGTTATTTTCGATGCCTTTCCCGCACTTCAGTCAAAGCAATTTTTAAGCAGATATAACAAGCAAAGGTACTTTTAACGATTGATTTGAATCAAACATTTTACCAAAATCCACTAACATTAGAATTCAGAAAATATACGACCTTTATAACGAACAACAATATTTATAAATCAGGGTCAGAGTCAGGCCTCGTTTCGGATTAGCCGCAAGCTCGAACGCTTTCATCAGACTGATCCTCAATCTTTTTTGCATAACTTCGTTATATGTTCAATACGGCCAGATAAACCAACGATGTAAACCGTCCAACTTATCATCTTTTGGAGAAATAGTGACCAAAACACCCACCAGAGTTTGGCAACAGATAGCATGTCGACCCTCTCGTAAGGTCAACAGCCGGTTACTAATATGTCATTACTCTAGTGGACACCTATTCCAAGTGGGTAGAGTTGATTAGCCGACTAGACTGGAATGTATTATAAGAATTTAGTAATAACTTTCTTACATTCGTTCTTGATACTACTAGTGCTTCACGTATTTCTTTATCCCTTTTTTTCAGTTTTTATGAAGTTTCTTTCGAACATACATAACTCTATAGTAAATTCGTCCAACTTCCTTTCCCCTCTTTTATTCAACAACATCCAAATAGACCGGAATGTATTATAAGAATTAGGTAATATATTTAATACTTTACAAACTAACAATAACTCTGGTAACTTGTTTTCTCCTCTTATGTCCACTCCATTATTTAGCTCACTTCACAAACTTCTTAATTTTGCTATATCACTTGAAACATCAGATTCTTTGATCCAACTAAATTCAATACATTCAAGACATAATTTAAATATTTAATCTTTTGAAATTGCTTCAAATTGTTCTCTTTTCGATTCTCATGCTTCATGTGCAATCTCCTTGTCCATAAATTTCTGATAAATGCTTTCCGTTACTCAACTTGTTATCATCGACTTTGCGTAACTATAATGTGATAATGTTTCTCTTGAATTCTGTTGCTCTGTTTCTGTGGCATCGTCCTTAATAAATTCTGGCTTCTTTAGCCATCTATGACGTGGATTCGTAATAATCTAGTATATCCATACTTTCCTCTTCGATATGGGATAATCATCGTCCCCTGCTAAAGGCTTTAAATTTCTACTAAAATCAACATTTTCTTTTGTATTACTTTGCAAATATCATTCTCTTTGCGAGAAACTGAACTCATAACCTATTGTGAATGTAATTCGGTGTGACATTTATCAAAGTAACTTTTATACGTTAAGCACATGGGCTGATACCTTAGTATAAACAGTTGGCTTACTGACTAACGCCAAAATCAGTAACATTGGCGCTACTGGTATGCTCTGAAACAATATAGTTACGCTATTTAGTTGGATCAAAGAATCTGATGTTTCAAGTGATATAGCAAAATTAAGAAATCTGCTAAAATATCCGAAACAATATTAAGAAGAGTTTTTGACTGTTTTTCTGTTTGACAGTACTACACTGTACTAGTTTATACTGTTTACAAGTTCTTTGAATTGAAAAAGTACATGTACTCTTATATCAGTTTCCTAGAAAAGAAAAATCAGTGTATTAATTTTGTTGTTTGTTACCAGCAAGAATTTTATTTAATATATTATTCTTACAGACTTTTTTTATCATAATAATAATAATTGTTATTAATATTATTTAAAATGGTTTTAAAGTGCTGTGTACCAAATTGCAAGTCGTCTAATAAAGCATATGCTTTTCACAGATTTCCAACTGATAATGATGTAAGTAACTTTTATCAATAATTTTTTCTAATATTGTGCACTACACTTTCTTTAATTGTATGTATTTACAGGTATATGAAGCATGGTTAAAACGCCTGAACATTCAAAGTCTTTTTGAAATATATATGGAAAGAGTATATGCACTTAGACGATTATGTACCATTCATTTTAGTGACCATTGCAGATTTCCTGAAAATAATAACAGGACTTCACTTAAACAAAGAAGCTTGCCAACACTGTTTTTGCCAAGTGAGTAATACTTTATTAATACACTTTATTTATAAAACGTAAAAGAGTATTAACAATATGATTATTTTTTAGATTTTCATGAAGCACCCACCATCAAAAATTCTATTTTGCTTTTAACTTCTCGGCCAATTTTAGAAAGCATTAGTGATAATGAAGTTTTAATTGTTGAGATTGAGAAAAAAGAGAGTGTGGAAACTGGGATTAAATCAAAAGAAATTATTAATATTGAAAAAACTCAGGTTCAGTTTGAAACAAGTAAATATTAAATTTACAAATAATATATTTAACTATAATTTAAATTATTCTTGATACATTGCTACTGATAATAGTTAAAAAAATTATTTCCAGGTAAAAGTATTAAAGAAAAACGTCCTTCACTGAAATCTGCAAATGTGACGAGGTCAGCAGATCTCAATCCAAAAGCAAGGCACTTCTATAGTATTGCAAAAGATTTAAAGATATACGCAAGGAAGCAGGAAATATTAAAAAATTGTGCGAAACTACGATTAAAAAAGTGTATGAGATATGCTAATACGCATAGCTATTTAAATGAAAATTTGAATAACACCACATACGAATTTTTAATCTCGCTGTTGAAAATTAAAAAAAGAAATAATAATAGTAAGAGATACACCATGAATGACAAGATATTTGCATTATCTTTGTTAAAACAAGGTCCTAAAGCTAACAGATTTCTGAGGCAGATGTTTGCACTTACATGTAGGAAAACATTAACTACGTTATTAAACAAAATTCCATTTGAATGTGGAATTAATACAGTAATAACGGAGTCGTTAAAGAAATCTGTGGAGAGAATGCCTGAACTAAACAGATACTGCATATTAATGTTTGATAAAATGTCTCTAGATGCATCAATTACATATGATCCATGAAGCGATAAAATTGATGGATTTGAAAATAATGGAGATGAGTTTGAGAAACCCATTTTTGCTGACAATGCGATGGTGTTTATGGCAAGAGGAATTAGGAAGAAATGGAAGCAACCAATAGCTTATTTCTTTACGAATGCTGGTATGGGTGCGCCGCATTTAGTAAGAAACATAAAATTGATTGTTTCAAATTTGAAGGAATGTGGCCTTACTGTGGTAGCCACAGTTTCTGACCAATTTTCAATAAACACAAAAGCTATCAAAATGTTAAAAGAAGAGAATACAATAAATTGCGGACGCAAAGGCATAGATAATAGAAACTTAGGCTATATAACAAGTAAGTTGGAGATTATACATCTGTATGATCCACCTCACTTGCTAAAAGGCATTAGAAATATGCTGCTTGAAACCGACGTCGAATTTAAACTTAACGGCGACATCAACAGAATTGCCAGCTGGAATGATGTAGTAACATTTTATAATTTAGATGTCGGAGATTACGAACAGAAAATGTACAACAAATTGACAGAATCCCATGTTATCAAAGGAAAAATTAAGATAATGAAAGTAAATAGAGCAGCGCAAGTTTTTTCACGAAGTGTATCTGCATGCATGAGAACATTAGTACGCTTAGGTAAGTGTTAAAAACTGTATTAAACCTACAATAACATTTATGGAGGAATAAATTTATTAATAAATTATTATTTTTCAGATGCAAATAATTGTCCAAAAAGTTTTAATGATACTGCAGATTTTTTATTGTTTATCAATAAATTATTTGATAGCGTAAATGGGGCAGCAATTGAATCCCAAAAGAAAAACATGTTGAGGTGCGCTATTATTGCTAATTCCAAACATTTAGAGTTTTGGAACAACGAAGCACTGCCAGTGTTAAGAACTCTAAAATATAAAGAAAAAAATTATGCTCCACCATCAGTAAAAAATTTTATTACAACAATTCAAGGATTAAGGTGTGTATTATTAATATAACAATATTAAATAAATGGCTCTTCGCAGCATTAACATTTTGAATGTTATTAAATATAATTTATTTGTTTCAGATACATCTGCAGCCAATTGGTTTTAAGTACCTTATTTTAAGGAACTTTAATCAAGATACCCTAGAAAACTTTTTTGGCTGCATATGTAGCCATGGTGCAAGAAATATCAATCCATATTGCAAAGCATTTAAGGCATCGTATAAAAGTTTGATAGTAAACAATTTTATGTCTCCATTCTCATTCTCCTGGAGCAAATTGCGAGAAGGATACATGTTTTGCCTTAAATAATTTAAGAGAATTTATAGAAGATGGTGACGAAATAGCCGTGAAGCAACAAATGGTAGATGACAAATTGGAACTGCATCCAACTATCCAGACATTTGCTCCGCCAATTAAAATTACTAAGCAAATTAATGCTAGGCACTAGCGGCATTAGCGGGATATTCAGCGAAGGCACTATTAAAAAAAATTAAATGTTGCGAATGTCGCGGTAAGTTGATATCAACAAACTTATCGCAACCCATCCTAATTCAGAAGAAAGCATATGGGCCTAAATGCTTTATAAATCCAAATCCTGTTTTTGTACATATTTTTACAAAGTGTTGCTTAGTAGCACATTACTACTTACCACCATTATTAAATAAGGCAAACATATTGCAAAAACTATGCGATAAAATGATGAGAGTGCTTGTTAATAATAATGCTTTTACATGCAAGCAACATGATCTACAAGTAGAGTTTGTAAAATTATTTAGCAAACATTACCTACAAACGTGGGTTAAAAATGTTAATAAAGCCCTAAGAGGTGAAAAAAAAACTCAAAAGATGAAATAATCATAAATATTATGAAAAATTTAAAAACAAAGCATCTGAAATAAAATGCATGAAACAATTAAAATAAAAGTTTATTGTAAATGTAATAAATATTATTATGAAATAAATGTGTTGTACTAAAAATTATGTAATTCCTATCTTTATAATATATGTTTATGAGGACCAATATTTTTAAAAAAAAGCAATTGTAACCCAGGGTAAAATAGTAGCGCAGCAGCGGCGCCTTGCGACTGGTTTATCGTAAAAAAAAGTTCCCAAAATATAGCTGAGTTTCCATTCTATATATACTTTCTTTTCTATGGTTAAGCATTTAATAACATATATTAACGATCACTAACTTATTATACAATACAAATTACAGAATACTAGATTATCTATATATATAAAAAAAATGTCGTGTTAGTTACACTTTTTTTGGTTGAACAGATTTGGCTGAAAATTGGTGAAGAGATAGCTTAGAACCAGGCATTTTAATATTTCAGTGGAAGCCACACACATATGGCAACATTTAATATTTCAGTAGAAGCCACACACAAATGACAACACAGATTGTCATTCATTCCTTTTTTTTACTGTGTCATGAGTGCACTACCATTGTTTAAAGATAATTGTTAAATTGTTTACGTTTGAATATTCAATAAATATTCGTTAAAATTACTCTCGCATGCTTTATTTTGTACATGCGAAGTTGGTCCTTCATCCGTAAAGTAACCGCGAGTGTATTTATTGTGTTTAGAGTTACATCCATATTGTGACCGACACGTATACCGGCGTTTTGAGTTGGCCTATGGCGGCTCAGGAAGTCACCCAATGCCATTGATTGGGTGCTACAACGCTTTATTTCAACGGAACACAGACGATTCATCAAAGGAAAAGCGCATAAGCTGCTATTCGGCGTCATTACCTGCGCATACCATTTGGCCGCTGAAACCTATTCTACCCATAGTTTGGATAGTACGTACTTATATTTCCAGAAAAATGTGCAATATCAGCTTGTAAAGGGCATACAAGGACGCTGGAACAGGGTAAAATATTCTTATACGCAGCAAGGTACAATTTTTTTTACTACCTACAAGTTCCAGAATACTCACAGCTTCCTATGTTGCCTAGCTTCGGTTGGCGGTAAATTACTTCCTATCAACGGAGGTGTCAATGTCAAACTTATTCGCGGCATTAAATCCACATTGATATTTGACAATTTGATCGTGACAGCTGTCGTCTGTCATCTGTGTCTCGTCTATCATAAAAGGTAAACAAAGTGGTTTGTGCTATTTTACCTTATCAAATCAGTGTTAAAAGGCTTATATGTAAAAGTGCGTAATATTATTAGTACGGTATTATCACGTAAGAATAAAGGAGGGACTGAAAAAGCTTAAAACTGCCCGAACAATAGCGAAAGGTTTAATATCTAGGAAAGACAACTACGTTAACGACTCAAGAGGTCTCGAATCCGGTACTGTGGAGTTGTTAGAGGTCTAAAAAGAAAAGTTCCTGACTACATATCAATCATATGAGCTCACGCAGTCAAGTATTTTAGAGATTGATCAGCAGGATGATGAAGATATAGATGAAGTTGAGGACAAATACTTTAATAGTCTAGCCAAATTAAATGCTAGTATAACTAAATTAAAAGAAATTAATAAGCCGATTTGTGCTAACTTAGTTGCATCGAAACTTCCAGCAGTGGAAATTTCAACCTTTGATGGCAAGGATATAACTAAATTTAAGCCCTTTTATGAGCTTTTCCAAGCAGTTATTCATAATAATACTTCACTGTCAGATGTGCAAAAGCTCTTTTATTTGAGAAAGTATCTCCTTGATGAAGCTCTTTCAATAATTATAAATCTGCCGCTTGTGAACAGCTCATATAAAGAGGCACTTGATTTATTATTAGCGCGCTATGATAATAAAGCACGCTTAATCTCTAATTACAATAACATACTACTTGATATTTCACACATGCAAAAAGGTACTGCAGCCTCAATAAGGACCTTTTTATGTTAAGTTAAACAGCTGATGCAAGCTTTAAAAAATCTTGATGAGCCTGTTGATAAATGGGACATGATTTTAATATTAATTTTAGGCAGGAAGTTAGATCTGTATACTAACCGCACATTCCAAATATAAAGAAATTTGGAAAAACTGCCTACTATGGCAGAATTTATTTCCTTTTTAGAAAAACGTGCAGTTGCACTTGAAGATAGTTTACCTCATAAAAATATGTCACATGACAAAAATTATAAAGAAAATTCACACTCAAAAATTTCCAATGTCACTACTCGCTCCAATGTAGCATGTAGGTATTGTGATATGGAACATGGAATTTTTAAATGTCCAAAATTCAAAATGGTCTCTATAGAGACTCGCAAATCCTTTATTAAAGAACATAAATTATGTTCGCTATGTTTGAATGCCCATAATGACAAGTGTCGCTTTAAATTTAAATGTAAAACTTGTAAGGGTCTACATAACACTTTGTTATGTGATAAAACTGAAACTCCAGTTGTAATGTGCAATTGCAATGATAATTTGGGTGGTACCATATTGCTGCCTACTATAAAGGTAAAAATCGTTGACAAATTTGGTCGTGAGTTCCTAGTTCGTGCATTGCTTGACAGTGGTAGCCAAGCGTCATTTGTGACTACTGAACTTTTAGAAAAATTGTGTTTACACACAACTACTCAATGTAGTAACATTATTGGTATAGGTAATAAAGCCACAAAAATTTACCAGTCAGCAATTTTGAACATACAGTCCTATCATAACAACAATATTAAATACAATGTGAACTATCATGTAGTTGAGTCTATCACTACTCCTTTGCCTCAATTTTTGAATTGATACATCTAAGGTTATTCTTCCCAAAAATATTACACTAGCTGATGAGCAGTACAATGTACCGTCGAAAATATCATTGCTATTGGGAGCTCATGTATACTTTGCCATTCTATTTGGTGGCTGTATTAAGTTAAATAATGGGTCAGTCTTACAAAACACTACATTTGGATATGTGGTTGCAGGCAAATTGCACAATCAAAGTAATAATTCTTATGGTAATATTGTATCTAATTTTGCTATTTGTGACCACAAAAAACTTGAAAATGTTATGGAACAATTTTGGACGACTGAGAAAGTCCCAGAGCATACAGATAGGTGTTCTGAGGAATATTTAAAAGCTGAAAATATTTTTCAAAAATCAGTAGTACTTAAAAACAATACTTTTAATGTTGATTTGCCATTAGTTAGCCCAGTCAATGAACTGGAATTGGGGGATTCTTTCTCAGTTGCCTAACAAAGATTTTATGTGTTAGAGAAGAGATTTAAACGAAATCCTTCACTATTGGAGGTCTATAAGAAATTTATTGATCAATATGTAGAGATGACACATGCCATAGAAATTGATATAGGTTCTTATGATGTTTACAATGCTCCTAATTACTTTCTAGCGCATCATGCAGTAACCAATAATGACAGCAAGACTACTAAATTGCGTGTGGTCTTTGATGGAAGTATGCATTCTAGAAACAAAGTTTCTCTTAACGACGTCATGCTGAATGGTCCTGTGGTTCAGGGTGAGCTTTTGGATATTCTCATATTATTTAGAACTTATATGTTTATATTAATTTGTAACATAGAAAAAATGTTCCGCTGTGTCCTAATAAATGATACTTACAAGGTGTTACAAAACATCTTATGGAGAGACGATCCAAGTAAGCCCATCATTTGTTTGCAATTACAAACAGTATCATACGGACTAAAGTCTTCTACCTTTTTGGCCACGCGGTGTCTCATAGAACTTGCCCATTGCTACAAAGATAAATATCCTCTTGCTGCAAGAGCGATGCTCTACAATACGTATGTTGATGATGTCATAGGTGAGTGAGATGATGTGGAACAATTATTTGAATTAAAGACTAAAAATAATTGATTTATTGCACTTAGGAAATTTTAAATTGCACAAATGGTCTTCCAATCATCCCTCAGTACTCGATGACATCTCTAGTGATAAAAGATATATTGAAGAATTGGATTTAAATAAAACAAACATTATTAAGACATTAGGTTTGAAATACAATATTATTTTAGACACATTTACTTTTAAGTGTCCTGACACCAATGGTGATAGTTTGAACACTAAAAGGAAAGTTCTCAGTTTTATTGGAACTCTATTTGATCCAATAGGCTTGATTGGTCCTATCATAGTAGTAGCCAAGTTAATTATGCAAGAACTTTGGTTTTTAAAAATAAATTGGGATACATTGCTGCCTGCCAAACAACTACAGATGTGGGAAAGGTTCCTCAATGGTCTTAAAACAGCAGACAGTATTTCAGTTGATCGACTTATGAAGAAAGAAAATTTTGTGAGTGCAGAGTTGATAGGCTATGCAGACGCATCCATGAAAGCGTACGGGTGTTGCCTTTACTTGAGAACTGTTACAGCAAATGGCAAAATAAAAACAAAATTAATTTGCTCCAAGTCTCGTGTGGCTCCATTAAATAAGGTACTTACAATACCCCAACTAGAACTTAATAGCGCAGTCTTGCTCACGCAGCTCTCATCTAGAGTCAGTAAAATACTTACGCCTTGATTTGAACATAAAGTTTTCTTGTATAGTGATTCCCAAATAGTCCTTGCTTGGATTAAAACTAAAAAAATAAAGGCTAATACCTATGTCAATAACAGGGTAAAGCAAATTACACAACTTACTGATAAAAATTCATGGTACTATGTAAAGTCAGGTGATAACCCGGCTGACTTAATTTCTCGTGGTGTAGAACCACAATATTTAAAGGATCAGTCTCTTTGGTGGCATGGTCCTCAATATTTATCAGATTGTGAATTTAAACATAATCATTCTGATTTAAATACAGTACTTCCATCACAAGGTGAAGGTATTAACTGTGATGCTTGTAACATTGAGGTAGAGCAAGCACCTTTACCGCTAAATTTACTTGAAAAATTTTCTAACATTAATAAACTACAATAATTAACGGAATGGATCGTTCATTTTTCAAATATGCTAAGTAATAATATTGATATAATTAGTGGAGACCCAGACCCCGGTCTCCTTCGGACAAGTCAGGGGGTCATTTATGACAGACAAAGCTAAATTAAAATCTATGTTCCGGACAAGAATGTAATTCTTATGTGCCCAATTTTCCGGCTACGAGGTACTGATATTGTTACCACGCGTGCCAGCTCTAAAGGCCACCCATACGTATCCCTTATCTAATCTAAACATCCTGGGATAGAATTACGATTAAGTTAGTATATAAGTAACCATGTAATCTCGGACCACCAGTCTTACTCCAACCTCTGAATTGCCAGAAGGTCTTGTAATAAATATATTAATAACATAATTGTTTAAAGTTAATTAAATTGTTTTTTTTATTAACTTCAGTAAATCAAAAGTTAATTGGCGTAGTCGTACAGATATTAAGAAATTACAAATCGCTGTAAATTTTTCCATTTTAATGGATTAACTTAATAATTCGAAAACCTACACAATAATAAAGTTAAACTTAATAAATAGTTAAAGTGAAAATAAATAAATAAGTGAGTGAGTGAAATAATAAAAAAGGAACACGGGAACACAAGACATACAACTAGACGACCTGGAATCATCATGCTTCTAGAACTGTAGTACCATTTTCAAGTATCCCTTCTTTTATTATTCCCTCTGATAATTAAATAATACATAAATCTAAGAATATTGAAAAAAAATATATACATTATAAAAATGGCGTATAACACATTTATATCGTACATTAAAGAATTCAACGGTGACAATTCACTATCAACGTTCTTACAAAGTTGTGATAACGTAATTAAGAAATTTGTTTTACCGGATATTCCAGCAAACGCTGCAGACAACGCGTTACTATTACTTGCAATAAAAAGTAAAATTGTTGGAAAAGCAAACGCATTAATAAAGTATAGAAACACCCATACTTGGGATAAATTAAGAGCTATACTAATATCGAACTACAATGAAAACAAATCGGAAACGATATTAACAAGAGAACTGATGCTACTCCGGCAAAGAGGAGATACTGCAATGATCTTTTACGAGAAATGCAACAAAATCAGAAATGATTTATATAATATAACACAAAATGGAGTATTAGACCCCCTAGTGAAGATTAATAAACTAAAATTATATGATAACTTAACAGTAGAAGCCTTTTTGACTGGTCTTAATGAACCATTAGGATCACAACTTAGAGTTCAGAATATCACAAAAATAGAGGAGATTCTAAAAATAACCAAGAGAGAAGACACTCTAAAAACAAATAGAATTTAACAACTGAAACTGATGGGTGAAATACCTAAACAATTCTACCCTCAGAGACCCCTACTCCAAAAACCACAGTACAGACCATCGTACCACCCTCAAAATAATTATAACCCACCTCAACAAAATAGACCACCCTACTCAAACCAAAGAGCTGAACCATCAACCTCTTATCAACCTTTTAAAAAGCCTCAATCTCAACAAACGAAGCAAACGAATGTTTGGAACAAAAAACCCCAAATGCCCATTCGAAAACATTAGGCTTCTATGGATACAACTTCCACGGTCAGACCAACCAACAACTGGAAGTTAACTTTTAGTACACTAGGCTTAAACTATGTAGCCGAAGAATTGAATAACATAGAAGGAGAGTTCGAAGAAGAGCAAGAATATGAAAGAGTAGAGGAAAATGAAGAATATTACGCATATGAAAACCAAGAGGAAAATACACAGGATTTTCTCGAACACCTGGGACCCACAGAGAACATATAGTACTAAATAACATTCAACATGACTCTCTGCCTTACATAATAGACCCAGTACTAAATATAAAACTCTTATTAGATACAGGCAGCAACAGAACAATTATAAATCCAAAACTAGCATACACCACCATACCAGAAATGATAGAAAATGAAATTTTCACCAACAAAACTGCACATGAAACTACGAAACACAACCAAGTAGTTAATGTACAAACATTTCCAGTATTTAATTCGGAAAATAAATGTAAAATGTATTTATTTAGATTTAACAAAAAATATGACGGCCTTATAGACTCTGATCTATTAAATACAGAAAAAGCAAAAATAGATTTTAAAAACAAACAATTGATTACCGAAAAAGCTATTATACCTATTTATTTCCAAGATGCTTGCGACACACAAATACATGAGATACAAATAAGAAATGAACATATGAATAATGAAGAGAAGAATCAGTTATGTGAACTCTTAAAAAACTACCCTGACCTCTTTAGAGAAAACCATGAAAAACTTAGCTTCACGAATCATATCAAACACAAGATTACCACCACCAACGAAGACCCTATTTATAGTAAGAATTATAGATATCCTTACGTCCACAAGAACGAAATTAATAGGCAAATTGAAAAACTATTCAATGACGAAATAATTAAACCATCTAATTCACCCTGGTCTTCACCCGTCTGGATCGTACCTAAGAAAGACGATGCCAGTGGAAAGAAAAAATTTAGAATGGTGATAGATTATAGAAACCTGAATAATAAAACAGTGGATGAGAGATACCCTATCCCAACATCTCTGAAATCTTAGACAAGTTAGGTAGAAGTCAATACTTCACTACCCTTGACTTAGACTCAGGATTCCACCAGATCGAGGTAGATGAACAAGACATAAAGGAAACAGCATTCAACGTCGAGAACGGTCACTATGAGTTTACTAGAATGCCGTTTGGACTCAAAAACGCCCCAGCCACTTTTCAAAGAGTCATGGACGATGTACTAAGATATCTAGTACCAAACACATGTCTTGTATATTTGGACGATATACTTATATATTCCACCTCCTTACAAGAACACATGGAGAAACTAAGAAATGTACTTGATAGGCTCAAAAAAGCGAATCTTAAGATTCAAATAGATAAATCTGAATTCCTCAAAAAAGAAACGGAATTTCTGGGACACGTCGTTACACCAGAAGGCGTTAAACCAAACCCTAACAAGGTACATGCAATCAAAACATTTCCTATATCAAAAACAGTGATAGAAATAAAATCATTTTTAGGACTCGTTGGTTACTATCGCAAATTTATACAAGACTTCGCGAAATTAACCAAACCTATTACAAAATATTTAAAGAAAGGTACAACAATCACACAAACGGAAGAATTTGTCAAATCTTTTGAACTAATGAAAAATATCTTGAGCAATGCACCCTGTTACAATACCCTGATTTCAGCAAAGAATTCAAACTTACAACTGATGCATCCAACTATGCAATAGGCGGTATATTATCACAAGGTAATACCGGCTCTAAAAACCAATAGCATACGCATCCAGAACTCTAAACGAAGCAGAACAGAATTACTCAGCTATAGAAAAAGAACTATTAGCTTTAGTATGGGCAACTTAATATTTCAGACCATATCTATATGGAAGAAAATTTACCCTGATCACTGACCATAAACCATTGGTGTGGCTTGATTCGCTCAAAGAACCAAACATGAAACTAATCAGATGGAAAATAAAATTGTCTGATTATGACTACAAAATAGAGTATAAAAAAGGATTAGAAAACACCAACGCAGATGCATTAAGCCGTATCAAATTAAATGCATTAGACAACGATAATGTGAGCATTATTAATAATCCTGACTTTGATACTAGATGGGAAGAACTCATCGCAGAAATAGATGATGTACTTAAGAAAAATACCAACACCGATCCCCAATGACCCCATAGAAATCAATAAAGAATCAGAAATAATCGAAATAAGCGATTCAGATACCATACACTCGCAGGAAGATTCTAACACCGGAATACCCATAACAACTGATCCTTTGGAAACCATGAAAAACCAAATAATTATTACTCAATCTCTCGGAAAAACAACAAGCAAAATACGAAATATAGACAACAAGCAACAAATACATCTTGAAATACATCAAGACCATATACATAAAGAACTATTTATCCTCACGTTAGAAAAACTTGACCCAGATATAACATACTACCTTTTCTGTGACAACGAAATATATGAAATTTATAACAAATTGAAAATTAAAACATTTATTCGTTATAAGATAATAAGATGCTTAAACCGAGTAGATATTATAACTGAATTAGAAGACCAACTCTATATTATACTACCAACACACGAAGGGAAGACCCACCATAGAGGCATTGACACCACACGAAAAATGATTCAAGAACGATATACCTGGAGCGGTATGAAAAAACAAGTAGAGAATTATATTAACAATTGTCTCACTTGTAAACAACAAAAATACAATCGACATCCGATACAGGCACCCCTCAACATCACGGAAACACCGGAAAAACCTTTTGAAAAAATATACATTGATACCTTCGAAGTAGACGTACAGAAATTTCTAACTATAATAGATTCATTTTCCAAATACGCACAGGCATATGACATCATAGCTAGAACAGCAATAGAAGTAACAGAAAAACTATTGACCTATTTCACCCACCATGGCGGTGCAGAATTTAATAATAACATCATTAAAGAATTACTAAATCTACACAAAATAAAAATGCATATAACTACACCCTATCGTCACGAAAGTAACGCCCCTGTAGAAAGACTACATTCTACTTTACTTAAAATGTACAGAATCGTGAAAACAGAACACGATCTTCCCCCAAGACTACTTATGAAGTACACCCTTATAGGATACAATGAGACACCTCATTCCACCACCCAGTGCAAACCCAGGAAACTAATAAACGGACATCTATGTACTAAATCACTTTTATTATTAAACCAAGATATGACACTTATGGATCTTTACATGCAGAACCATCGAGACCGAACTACGAAAAGATATGAACAAGTTAAAAACCAAATACAACAGAAGAAAGAACAAACTATAAATCGTATAAATAAAGACATTCCTAAACCGAAAGTGAAACCTACTGATATAGTGTATTTAAATAGGAAAATTAAAAACCAAACCAAAAGTAAACCAAAAAACACAGGACCATATGAAGTCTTAGAAGTATCAGATAAAAATATAGCTACGATTAAACACCTTAAAACACACGTCACTAGAACTAATCATTTAGACAACCTAATGACAACAACACTCAAAGTAAAATCAGTACTTCAGATAGAAAACGGAAAACTTTCTTCGAACGAAAAACCCGATTTCATTCTACACCTAGTACATGATCGTTACACGTTAAAAGACAACGAACCCTCACACTACCAAGGATTCGCAAAAACTAATTGCTTTGGACACACCATATTATGAATTTATACTAAATAAAGAAAAACGTATAAAAAACCTGAAAAAAGGTCTCTACACCATAACCGAAGGAAAAACATTCGGCAAAACTATTAATATAGTATGTAATAAATAAAATTGTTTAGAGAAACTAAAATCATTCTTAACTCTCTTTGAAAAAGAACCAATGGTATACACCATCAGAATGCCAGCCATAGGGCAAGGACTTTTCAAACGAACCAAAGATGAAATTGAAACTGTATTTTCAAACCATGGAACATCAAAACATACATATATAATGCATAAAATAGAGTGATGAAATAAAAACAACAAAATCCTTGTTACAGGATCACCACTATCACGACTACTACTACCAACGAATGCAAACTCCACAAAATCACAGACAATCCAGGAGTCTACTCCATACAAAGAGGTACAGCCCAAAACATTAGAGAACACTGGACAATAATTAGGAAAATTGATATGGAACCGTTAATTAAATATCATCAAAACGCTCATAACCTTAAGATATCAATGCAAGAACAGATAAAATATATAGAAAAACATTTACATGGCCATTCTACCGATATCCTAGATATCCTAGACTCGGAAATAGACAAGAAAATTCGACAAATATTACCTACAAGACAAAATAAACAAAGTATCGACGCTATAGGTACTTTTTGGAAATACATAGGAGGAAATTTGGACCAAGAAGACGGGAAAAGAATAAACCTCGCACTCCAGACCTTAGAAGGAAACCAGCTACAAATAAAGAAAACTATTAATAAACAAATAAAATTAGCCAACACCATAACAGACGAGTTTAAACAAGCACTAGAAACTCTCAACAAAAATAAAGAAAAATCAAATAAACGGATTAAAACCCTAACAACTGCAACCAACCAAGCACAAGCAGTAAACATGAGACACATACTCATCACGGAATCAATCGGACTCATCGCCCAGTCCATGCAGTTACTAATGCATCTACTGGAAAGAATTGAAAAAGATATTACCTTCGCTAGACTTACAACAATTAGCGTATCCATCCTAGAACCCGGACACCTGCTAGGAGAACTTAAGGAAATATAGAATTACCTCAATTCGACTGAACACATTAAACTACCCTTCAAAATAACGCTAAAAAACGTTCATACTTATGAAAAAATCAGTCAAGTGACCGCATATACACAACATGTGACTATTGTATTTGTAATAAAAATACCCCTTACTAACCCAAAAATATTCACATATTACGAAAACTATCCATTACCAATACCATACTATAATCAATTCCAAATATTAATTCCTAAATCCAAATACCTACTTGTTAATGACTACTCACATATTGAATCAAATTCACCATGCACTAAAATAAATAATAATCAATATTTATGCGAACTCAGAGAAACAATGAATACAGAAGATACCTGCGAGACAGAACTCCTGAGAGGACAACCCTTAACGCATTGTCAACCCTTGACAATAGAACTAAAAGGACTGAAAATTCAGAACATCGACCCTAACACCTGGATCATCATTTCAAATGAAAAAATTAACAGTACTTTACAATGTGAAGACACGAAGACGATAAACCTACAAGGAACCTATATATTAAACCTTGCAGATCAATGTAAACTTTATGTTTCAGGTAGAATAATTCAACATATTAAGATTAAAGAAACTGTGGAAACCTGGAATCTGATGCCTTTACTTAGTGTACCCGAAATACAAAACAAACCCATCGACGCATCATTTACCATGGAACACTTAGATCTGCACAACATCGAGAAACTACAACATACTCTAGCTCTACTACCAAGAGATCTCAAGATTAACGAACTACCCCATAATATACATATTATACACCCTATAATAACCCCATTTTTTATGACTATAATAATAACCATAATTATATACATAACATATAGATATTATAAGAAAAATAAAAATAAAGAAATCAATATAAGTAGGGTAAGAAAGCGGGTTCTGGCTTAAATTTGAAATTGAGTTGAAAATTATTGGGGTGGGGATGCATATAGGTCACAATATGAAGAGGGGGCGTGGCTAGACTTGGAAGAATGTAAAAGGGGGTAAGGGTGGGGTGAGGAGTGAGGGGTAAGTGGATAAGCTGTGTTGTGATTGGTTTAGAAGATGATGACATCATTACAGACTTTATCTCTAGGTACAGTCTCTTTAATATCCGATATGAGTGAGAAAGCAATAGTGGTAAAGAGTGAGATACCGATATTAATTCTTATGTTTGATTTGTTATTGGTTATAAGATTATGACGTTGTAAGTGCAAAAGTGTTAGTTATATGTTATAATGACGTTATATTACACATGGTGGGGTATAATATGAAAGGTTATAGTATAATTTGTGATATATATTCTTAAGGATTGTTAAACATAGATTATGACAATAACTATTACAATAACAGTGTTAAATTATTTATAACAGTGTATTTATAGCGCTTCGAATTCACCAGAAATTTGCAAACAGCACATGTGTTAAAACTGTGTGAGAACTTTTGGATACAAGCGCATAAGTTACGTTGAATTTGACATACAAACTTTAAATAGTTCGAACGTAACTTGAACGTAATGGGAAAGTAACTTAAAGCACATGTGTTAAACTGTGAGATACAAGCGACGAATTCACCAGAAAAAAAAACAATATTTTCCAAACGTCGACAAATTTTTTTGTTATACATTTCATGTTTTAGTTAAATGTAGAGAGCCGGATTGGGTATTGTTGTATTAGATTATTTATTTAACTATACTAAAAGTTATAATATACGTTCATTATATCATTGATGATTCTCAAAGCATACAGTTATTTTTTTTATGTGTTGTAATAATCATAAAGTCTTATAAGTCAGACAATGGTGTTGTTTTACATATATGAGGTTATAACACCACAGTAACTGTTAAAATAGTAGGAGGATATTTTATTATACAAATTTATTAGGTAGCGGTTTGATCCATATGTATGAGGCTATATAGGTTGTGGATAATAGTAGAATTACAATTAGCTAAACCAAAAGCTCTAACTTAAGTTGAAACAAACTTTTTAAAATAAAACTGCTTGAAGGGTCGGGGCCCCCGAGAATTTTATTTATTTTGAATGCGCGGGGATGATAGAATTAAGACTTGATAGTCTGATGGTAAATATATTATAGTATTAAATAAGTAAAGTGCTACCCTGTTAAATTTTTATATTATAATTTATATATAAGTCTAAGAATATGATTGTGTCACATTAAGTATTATGCAGTTTGTGTATTAAAGTGTCTTGCAAAGTCTTGTTCTTTTTAAATAACTTGTGTTTTTAAATAATTTAGTGGCTATTTAGTGCTATTTAAAAAAAAAAATATTTATCAATAATTTCAGTTTGGAAGTGAATAATTATGTGGTAAGTAAATTTTGTATAAGATTTTGTATGTTTACAATAAATTTAATAGTAGTTTTCAAATATTTACAGGTGTCTATAGCAGTTTCAACCTAATCTTGAGTTTTTACCGTTTGAACCCTTTTAGACTTTCATACTTATGAGTAAACAGTTAGGTAAGTTAATTTTTAATACTTTTTAGATAATTTTAATTTAGTTATAATAATAATAACAGTTTTAAATGTCAACAGAATATTGCTGTGCATATCTGTATTCCGATGATACATTGGATTATACGTGTCCAAGCATAGTTCATCCTGGAGTACAAGTAAGTTCTACTTCTTTTGCTTTAGTATTTCAAATCCTTATTTATTTACATAATATTTATTTATAGTTATGCAATCTTCATATGAAAGAGCGTGCGATTGATTGTAACAACTACCACCTTTTAAGGAAATTTTATGAATTTGAAAAATTAGGTTATAAAATAAGTGAGGTAGCAAAATTAGAATTAAAATTGAGGAAAGAATTTGAATTTAAATATAATATAAAATCAGATTGGAAACATGACAATTTTAAAAATATTCTAAGAGCATTAAGAACGGGCTATTTTGATGATTTTTATAACGCATATATATATCAAACAATACGTTTATTTGATTTTTGTAATAAAGTTATAAATTTTAATTTAGTTAAATATTTATATATGCTACATCAGTTTAATGAAATTTCTTATTCCAAATTAGAGAAATTAAATGCAATTGAAAAGTATCAGTTACATATAGAACTGGAACCTGATAAATTTGAAAGTGAAAAAAAACAAAATTATTCTAAATCATTATCTTCATTAGAAGAAGAAGAAGAAGAAATTTTATATTTGGATACCTTTAGGTTTGATTTCTAAGCCAGTTATATATGTTACTTTCATTTTATATATATATTTAAATTTCTATCTCTGGTATAATGTATATTAGAAGTTATAGTCCCCGCTTATTATTTGAATTGAATGAAGGAGATAATATTTTTATTTTACCCAAGTTAATAAATATTAATATAAATTTTCAGTCATTTATAGGGTGTTCTGAATTAGTACTAACTGTATTAATTGATAATGTTGATGTAATTTATTTACATGTACTACATATTGCAAATGAGTTTAGTCTATGTATAGATTTGGAATTAAATTGTGGATTAGAGTCTCATTTAATGTTGGATTTTAATAGGTTTGATGAGTTTCAATTTTATGACCGATACGTTACACACAAAAGTACTTTTTATAGAGATTTTAGGAACGGTCTATTTTTTAAGCTTGGAGTATCAGATTCCGGCTACGGAAGTATGGATTCCTTAGAATGGATAATGGTAGACGAAGAATTAGAAGTTAGTGATAATGAGTAAAAATCGTTGATACTTGATGCTAGACAACTGTGTTTTCGGGTTCGATTCCTAAACCAGAGCAATACCATAAAAAGTGATAATAACTTTGAAAAGTAATGCATTTAAGGTTGGGTTTTGAAATAAGTTTTAATTTTAATAAATATAGTATAGGGAGGGGATTATAGTATATAAGCTGTAGATATTTTATATTTTCTTCAGTTACAAATAAATATTTTAACAAGTTTAACTAAACATTTTATAATAATGGCTTATCGTTACAAACCATATCCAATGTTTAATAAAAATAAAAAGTTAAGTTTTGATAGTGATGAATCCGATTCTAAAATAATATATGATGATTCTATATATTTATTAAAATCATTATATTATTTAAATAACAGTAAATCAAAACAAGCATTAGTTGGAATTAAAGTAAATAATTTATGTGAAGCCATTTTGAAAATAGAAAAGGTTATTGGAAATGGCGTTATTATATCAGAGCAGGATTGGAATATACTGTTAAATAATAAAAACAACATTTCCAATTATTTTGAAGGAAGTGAATATTTAGATCAGCCTTACATAACCTTATCAAATTACACAATACATTTTCAAACTTTCTATGAAAAGCCAACTATGGTTCTTGAAGAAAATATACAATGTCAACAGCAATATTTGAATGAACAAAATCTTAAATCATCTTCTGTTTATTTACAGAAAGAATCTTGGGACAACTTGCTTAATATATCTCATTGTATAACAGTGACATTAAAAAATTATAATTTGTGTTCTAAATTAGTGGATAAATCTTTATATCAAGTTCAAAATAATTTGTTTAATGTGTTAAAGGATACTCAAAGTATAAATTATAAAAATCACAATATTAATTTTTATGAGTGTTTTATTAAAAATAATATAAATAACCATATTGATTTAAATAATAATTTTAGCCATATATCATCAAAAATAAACTTGGAACTGTTGGAACAAGAAATAAAAATTTTGTGCATAGACTTTATTAAAATTAAATTATGCAATAACGCTCAAGAATATATATATAACTTATCAAAAAATGGAATCGATTTTTGATTTGGAAGATTTATTATTTGTAGAAGATATTCATATTGATGATAGCGAGCTATTAAATTTAGATATTAACCCTTCGCTTTTTGATGAAGATTTTTCATTACCTGAATTATTAAATTCAGATATTGAGATACAGAATATGTCTGAAATTACAACTTCTTTAAACAATGAGGAGGATTTTAATTCAAATTTGACTCCTTCTAAATTGACTGCAGTTCCATTTTTATTTAATGAAGCACCTATATTATTAAAAAAAGATATGTATTTAATTAAAATAGGTTTAAATTGTATTAATCAGTTTGAACCAGAAATTTACATATATAATAAATATAATTTCGGACTAAAGTTAAATTTATGTGATTATTTTGAGCTTATAGAGCATATTAAGCAATTGATTAATATGTTTAATGGTCAATTGGTAATACCATCGAATATATTAATAGGAACAAACTATAAAATAAATATATTTAATCCAAATAGTATTGCAATTATTTCAAATTGTAAAACTCAAATATCAGTATTTTTAAATATTTTTGATTTAAAACATTTCTTATCCTTAAATAATTATATTAATGCTATTGGTAAACATTTTTCTGAAATGCAAATTGATTTGTTTAATACATATAATATATTTTTAAATAGTATTGTAATGTATTTAAAAAATAAAAATATTGGTGTTTCGAAAGAGATTTTGACTCAATTTATATTTTACGAATGTGAAGAGTTAAATTCTAATGATATATTATTAAAAATGATAATAATTTCAAACATGTCGTATATATTAGAAGAAATATCAAAATTATTGTAATTACTTAATTTATATGAAAATAATTTCATTGTGGGACCGTTGCATTATACATCTAAAAAGAAGAAACAACATGTTAATTTATTGTATATTGAAGATTTGAGTAATGGACATTATTGTTGGATTAAAAATATATCAAGATTAATAAGAAGTCAATTTACTAAGCATACTAGTAAACAATTTTTGTGTGATGGATGCTTTTCATTTTTTAACACAGAAGATCAGTTAAATAGACATTTAGAATATGATTGCAATAAGATATATACAATCCTTCCTTCTAAGTATAACGCTAAAGATAAATTGGGTAATATGATATCTCAAAACATTTTAAAATTCGATAATCATAAGAATCAATTACGCGTTCCATTTGTGATATATGGAGATTTTGAAACATTATTAAAACCCATTAGTACTTGTTATCCTGAAACTAATACATCATTTTCAAATAATATTCAAATTCATGAACCATATTCTTTTGCTTATTATATTAAGTGTTCCTTTAATGATTCATTAAGTAAGTTTGTTACGCAGAGGTATTAATTGCGTTAAAGTATTTATTGAAACAATAACTGAATACGCTAAACAAATTTATAAAGTCTTAAATAAAGTAAAGCCTTTAAATAAATTATCTGATTGGCAAAAACAGAAATATGATGAAGCTTCTATTTGCCATATTTGTGAAGGTATCATTATTTCTATGTCAATGGTGATAAAGTGTTAGATCATTGTCATTTAACTGGTAATTATCGAGGAGCTGCTCATAATCATTGCAATTTAAAATTTACAATTCCAAAGTTTATACCTGTAATATTCCATAATTTAAGTAATTACGATAGCCATATAATTGTAAATTTGATACATCTAATTATCCATTTAATAATGAATTTTCATTACCTTTAATGAACAAAGCTAAATTAGGCTTAATGAATGATGAATGCGCGGGTAGTATAATTTGGGAGTTTGTTGGGTTAAGGTCAAAAATGTATGCAATTGATATTGAGGGTTCATGCACAGCTAAAGCAAAAGGAATTAAGAAAAATATTGTAAACAAATTTAATAATAAAGATTATGTAAATTGTTTATCTCAGGATAACATATTATTGATCACAATGAATACCTTTAAATCTATTAAGCATACAATTTATACTCAAATGATAAGTAAAGTAGGTCTTAGTGCAAATGATAATAAAAGATATGTATTAACTGATGGTATAAGTACTTTAGCACATGGACATTATAAAATTTAGTACTAATTTTAAGTTAAGTTTAAGTTTTGTATAAATTTATATCTGTTTTAGTTAAGATAATTAAAATGTAAATTTATATAACAATTGAAAAATAGCATATTTGTAAATAAATAATAATATTTAAACACAAACCATTGAGTTTTATTATTATTATAAAATTTAATGTTTTAATACATCCATATAAAATAAGATACACATATTTTATTAGTAATGTTTTGTTATATATAATTCTTATATGATTAACACTGGTCATAAGAGCTCTGAAATATATGCATAGACATATTAATGTATGAGTATGCGTACATAAAGTGGATAACAATTGGTGATAAAGTGTTAGATCATTGTCATTTAACTGGTAATTACCGAGGAGCTGCTCATAATCATTGCAATTTAAAATTTACAATTCCAAAGTTTATACCAGTAATATTCCATAACTTAAGTAATCACGATAGCCATATAATTGTAAAAGAATTAGGTAATGATAGTGAAAAATTGAAGTTATTCCAGAAAATAAGGAAAAGTATATATCTTTTACGAAACATATTTTGGTGGAATCAAAAGTCGATAAAAATGATAAAGTTCATAACTGCTATTTTAAACTTAGATTTATTGATTCTTTACGATTTATGCATTCTAGTTTAGAAACACTTGCAAAAAATTTATTATCAGAACAATTTTTCGAATTAAAAAAAATTCTATCCGAATGAAAATCATTTCAATTTATTAAAACGTAAAGGTGTATTTCCTTATGAATATGTAAATAGTAGGGATATGCTTAATGAATCTGAGTTGCCATCTCAAAATAATTTTTATAGATCACTTAATGGCTGTAATATATCTGACGATGATTACAATCATACCAAAA
Source organism: Panorpa germanica (assembly GCA_963678705.1). NCBI lineage: Eukaryota > Metazoa > Arthropoda > Insecta > Mecoptera > Panorpidae > Panorpa > Panorpa germanica. The sequence goes on along the minus strand of OY783213.1, from coordinate 1,359,224 downwards.
TGGTTTGGTATGCATTTGAAATGAAAACATTGGGGGGAATATTCAGACTTATATTTAAAGATCGATGTTCTGTTGTTAACAGATATTTTTGAAAATTTTCGAGATGTGTGCTATAAAACATATAATTTAGATCCCTGTCAATATTATACAACACCAGGACTTTCTTGGAATGCTATGTTAAAGTATACAAGTATTGAATAAGAACTTTTAACAGATATTGATATGTTACATTTTATTAAAAAAGGTATAAGAGGTGGAATATCACAATGCTCTCACAGACATGGAATTGCAAATAATAAATATATGTCCAATTATGATTCAAATAAAGATTCTCAATATTTAATGTATTGGGATGCAAATAACTTATATGGTTGAGCTATGAGTCAATATTTACCACATGAGGGATTTAAATAGTTAGATACATATAAATTACAAACATTTAATGTAGAAGCTATTGAAGATAACTCAGATGTTGGTTATATATTAGAAGTCGATTTAAGATATCCTAATTATTTGCACGATGAACACAATGATCTACCTTTCTGTGCTGAAAATATTAAATTACCTTGCATTAAAACAAATGACGTTAAATTAATACCAAATCTAAATAACAAGTATAATTATGTGCCACTATAGATCGTTAAAGCAATGTCTTAAAAATAATCTGAAAATAGATAAAATTCATAGAATTTTGGAATTTAAACAGTCTGATTGGTTAAAAAGTTATATTGATCTAAATAAATTAAAAAAAAAGAACTCTGCAAATACATTTGAGAAAGACTTTTTTAAATTAATGAATAATTCAGTTTATGGGAAAACAATGAAGAATGTAGATAAACGTGTCGATGTAAAGTTAATAACTCATTGGGATAATATAGGACATAAAATGGGTGCTAATACACTTATAAGTAAACCAAACTATCATAGTTGTTCTATATTTCATGAAAACTTAAAGTTTTTTATAATAAACCATTGTATTTAGGATTAAGTGTACTTGATATATCAAAAACTTTAATATACGATTTTCATTATGATTTCATCAAAAAAGTCTATAAAGGTAATGCTAAATTGTTGTATACAGATACAGATTCATTAATATATCAAATTAAAACAGATGATATATATGACGATATTAAGTGTAATCTAGATAAATTTGATACATCTAATTATCCATTTAATAATGAATTTTCATTACCTTTAATGAACAAAGCTAAATAAGGCTTAATGAAAGATGAATGCGCGGGTAGTATAATTTGGGAGTTTGTTGGGTTAAGGTCAAAAATGTATGCAATTGATATTGAGGGTTCATGCACAGCTAAAGCAAAAGGAATTAAGAAAAATATTGTAAACAAATT